>CAMPDV010005697.1:0-27413 GCA_946699065.1 Loxodes magnus | reverse complement strand
GTTTTTTTTTACTTTAAAAATTACTCAACTATTTTTCATACATTGTTAACTCACTCTGGTATTAAAATTTTAATTTCTCACTTCAAAACATATCAAAAACAATGTTTTTTTTTACTTTAAAAATTAAACAACTATTTTTCATACATTGTTAACTCACTCTGGTAGTAAAATTTTAATTTCTCACTTCAAAACATATCAAAAACAATGTTTTTTTTTACTTTAAAAATTACTCAACTATTTTTCATACATTGTTAACTCACTCTGGTATTAAAATTTTAATTTCTCACTTCAAAACATATCAAAAACAATGTTTTTTTTTACTTTAAAAATTACTCAACTATTTTTCATACATTGTTAACTCACTCTGGTATTAAAATTTTAATTTCTCACTTCAAAACATATCAAAAACAATGTTTTTTTTTACTTTAAAAATTACTCAACTATTTTTCATACATTGTTAACTCACTCTGGTATTAAAATTTCGTATTCTCACTTCAAAACATATCAAAAACAATGTTTTTTTTTACTTTAAAAATTACTCAACTATTTTTCATACATTGTTAACTCACTCTGGTAGTAAAATTTCGTATTCTCACTTCAAAACATATCAAAAACAATGTTTTTTTTTACTTTAAAAATTACTCAACTATTTTTCATACATTGTTAACTCACTCTGGTAGTAAAATTTCGTATTCTCACTTCAAAACATATCAAAAACAATGTTTTTTTTTACTTTAAAAATTACTCAACTATTTTTCATACATTGTTAACTCACTCTGGTAGTAAAATTTCGTATTCTCACTTCAAAACATATCAAAAACAATGTTTTTTTTTACTTTAAAAATTACTCAACTATTTTTCATACATTGTTAACTCACTCTGGTATTAAAATTTCGTATTCTCACTTCAAAACATATCAAAAACAATGTTTTTTTTTACTTTAAAAATTAAACAACTATTTTTCATACATTGTTAACTCACTCTGGTATTAAAATTTTAATTTCTCACTTCAAAACATATCAAAAACAATGTTTTTTTTTACTTTAAAAATTAAACAACTATTTTTCATACATTGTTAACTCACTCTGGTATTAAAATTTTAATTTCTCACTTCAAAACATATCAAAAACAATGTTTTTTTTTACTTTAAAAATTACTCAACTATTTTTCATACATTGTTAACTCACTCTGGTATTAAAATTTTAATTTCTCACTTCAAAACATATCAAAAACAATGTTTTTTTTTACTTTAAAAATTACTCAACTATTTTTCATACATTGTTAACTCACTCTGGTATTAAAATTTCGTATTCTCACTTCAAAACATATCAAAAACAATGTTTTTTTTTACTTTAAAAATTACTCAACTATTTTTCATACATTGTTAACTCACTCTGGTATTAAAATTTTAATTTCTCACTTCAAAACATATCAAAAACAATGTTTTTTTTTACTTTAAAAATTACTCAACTATTTTTCATACATTGTTAACTCACTCTGGTATTAAAATTTTAATTTCTCACTTCAAAACATATCAAAAACAATGTTTTTTTTTACTTTAAAAATTAAACAACTATTTTTCATACATTGTTAACTCACTCTGGTAGTAAAATTTTAATTTCTCACTTCAAAACATATCAAAAACAATGTTTTTTTTTACTTTAAAAATTACTCAACTATTTTTCATACATTGTTAACTCACTCTGGTATTAAAATTTTAATTTCTCACTTCAAAACATATCAAAAACAATGTTTTTTTTTACTTTAAAAATTACTCAACTATTTTTCATACATTGTTAACTCACTCTGGTATTAAAATTTTAATTTCTCACTTCAAAACATATCAAAAACAATGTTTTTTTTTACTTTAAAAATTACTCAACTATTTTTCATACATTGTTAACTCACTCTGGTATTAAAATTTCGTATTCTCACTTCAAAACATATCAAAAACAATGTTTTTTTTTACTTTAAAAATTACTCAACTATTTTTCATACATTGTTAACTCACTCTGGTATTAAAATTTTAATTTCTCACTTCAAAACATATCAAAAACAATGTTTTTTTTTACTTTAAAAATTAAACAACTATTTTTCATACATTGTTAACTCACTCTGGTATTAAAATTTTAATTTCTCACTTCAAAACATATCAAAAACAATGTTTTTTTTTACTTTAAAAATTACTCAACTATTTTTCATACATTGTTAACTCACTCTGGTATTAAAATTTTAATTTCTCACTTCAAAACATATCAAAAACAATGTTTTTTTTTACTTTAAAAATTAAACAACTATTTTTCATACATTGTTAACTCACTCTGGTAGTAAAATTTTAATTTCTCACTTCAAAACATATCAAAAACAATGTTTTTTTTTACTTTAAAAATTACTCAACTATTTTTCATACATTGTTAACTCACTCTGGTATTAAAATTTTAATTTCTCACTTCAAAACATATCAAAAACAATGTTTTTTTTTACTTTAAAAATTACTCAACTATTTTTCATACATTGTTAACTCACTCTGGTATTAAAATTTTAATTTCTCACTTCAAAACATATCAAAAACAATGTTTTTTTTTACTTTAAAAATTAAACAACTATTTTTCATACATTGTTAACTCACTCTGGTATTAAAATTTTAATTTCTCACTTCAAAACATATCAAAAACAATGTTTTTTTTTACTTTAAAAATTACTCAACTATTTTTCATACATTGTTAACTCACTCTGGTATTAAAATTTTAATTTCTCACTTCAAAACATATCAAAAACAATGTTTTTTTTTACTTTAAAAATTAAACAACTATTTTTCATACATTGTTAACTCACTCTGGTATTAAAATTTTAATTTCTCACTTCAAAACATATCAAAAACAATGTTTTTTTTTACTTTAAAAATTACTCAACTATTTTTCATACATTGTTAACTCACTCTGGTAGTAAAATTTCGTATTCTCACTTCAAAACATATCAAAAACAATGTTTTTTTTTACTTTAAAAATTAAACAACTATTTTTCATACATTGTTAACTCACTCTGGTATTAAAATTTCGTATTCTCACTTCAAAACATATCAAAAACAATGTTTTTTTTTACTTTAAAAATTACTCAACTATTTTTCATACATTGTTAACTCACTCTGGTAGTAAAATTTCGTATTCTCACTTCAAAACATATCAAAAACAATGTTTTTTTTTACTTTAAAAATTACTCAACTATTTTTCATACATTGTTAACTCACTCTGGTAGTAAAATTTCGTATTCTCACTTCAAAACATATCAAAAACAATGTTTTTTTTTACTTTAAAAATTAAACAACTATTTTTCATACATTGTTAACTCACTCTGGTATTAAAATTTTAATTTCTCACTTCAAAACATATCAAAAACAATGTTTTTTTTTACTTTAAAAATTAAACAACTATTTTTCATACATTGTTAACTCACTCTGGTAGTAAAATTTCGTATTCTCACTTCAAAACATATCAAAAACAATGTTTTTTTTTACTTTAAAAATTACTCAACTATTTTTCATACATTGTTAACTCACTCTGGTAGTAAAATTTCGTATTCTCACTTCAAAACATATCAAAAACAATGTTTTTTTTTACTTTAAAAATTACTCAACTATTTTTCATACATTGTTAACTCACTCTGGTAGTAAAATTTCGTATTCTCACTTCAAAACATATCAAAAACAATGTTTTTTTTTACTTTAAAAATTACTCCACTATTTTTCATACATTGTTAACTCACTCTGGTAGTAAAATTTCGTATTCTCACTTCAAAACATATCAAAAACAATGTTTTTTTTTACTTTAAAAATTAAACAACTATTTTTCATACATTGTTAACTCACTCTGGTATTAAAATTTTAATTTCTCACTTCAAAACATATCAAAAACAATGTTTTTTTTTACTTTAAAAATTAAACAACTATTTTTCATACATTGTTAACTCACTCTGGTAGTAAAATTTTAATTTCTCACTTCAAAACATATCAAAAACAATGTTTTTTTTTACTTTAAAAATTACTCAACTATTTTTCATACATTGTTAACTCACTCTGGTATTAAAATTTTAATTTCTCACTTCAAAACATATCAAAAACAATGTTTTTTTTTACTTTAAAAATTACTCAACTATTTTTCATACATTGTTAACTCACTCTGGTATTAAAATTTCGTATTCTCACTTCAAAACATATCAAAAACAATGTTTTTTTTTACTTTAAAAATTACTCAACTATTTTTCATACATTGTTAACTCACTCTGGTATTAAAATTTTAATTTCTCACTTCAAAACATATCAAAAACAATGTTTTTTTTTACTTTAAAAATTACTCAACTATTTTTCATACATTGTTAACTCACTCTGGTATTAAAATTTTAATTTCTCACTTCAAAACATATCAAAAACAATGTTTTTTTTTACTTTAAAAATTAAACAACTATTTTTCATACATTGTTAACTCACTCTGGTAGTAAAATTTTAATTTCTCACTTCAAAACATATCAAAAACAATGTTTTTTTTTACTTTAAAAATTACTCAACTATTTTTCATACATTGTTAACTCACTCTGGTATTAAAATTTTAATTTCTCACTTCAAAACATATCAAAAACAATGTTTTTTTTTACTTTAAAAATTACTCAACTATTTTTCATACATTGTTAACTCACTCTGGTATTAAAATTTTAATTTCTCACTTCAAAACATATCAAAAACAATGTTTTTTTTTACTTTAAAAATTACTCAACTATTTTTCATACATTGTTAACTCACTCTGGTATTAAAATTTCGTATTCTCACTTCAAAACATATCAAAAACAATGTTTTTTTTTACTTTAAAAATTACTCAACTATTTTTCATACATTGTTAACTCACTCTGGTATTAAAATTTTAATTTCTCACTTCAAAACATATCAAAAACAATGTTTTTTTTTACTTTAAAAATTAAACAACTATTTTTCATACATTGTTAACTCACTCTGGTATTAAAATTTTAATTTCTCACTTCAAAACATATCAAAAACAATGTTTTTTTTTACTTTAAAAATTACTCAACTATTTTTCATACATTGTTAACTCACTCTGGTATTAAAATTTTAATTTCTCACTTCAAAACATATCAAAAACAATGTTTTTTTTTACTTTAAAAATTAAACAACTATTTTTCATACATTGTTAACTCACTCTGGTAGTAAAATTTTAATTTCTCACTTCAAAACATATCAAAAACAATGTTTTTTTTTACTTTAAAAATTACTCAACTATTTTTCATACATTGTTAACTCACTCTGGTATTAAAATTTTAATTTCTCACTTCAAAACATATCAAAAACAATGTTTTTTTTTACTTTAAAAATTACTCAACTATTTTTCATACATTGTTAACTCACTCTGGTATTAAAATTTTAATTTCTCACTTCAAAACATATCAAAAACAATGTTTTTTTTTACTTTAAAAATTAAACAACTATTTTTCATACATTGTTAACTCACTCTGGTATTAAAATTTTAATTTCTCACTTCAAAACATATCAAAAACAATGTTTTTTTTTACTTTAAAAATTACTCAACTATTTTTCATACATTGTTAACTCACTCTGGTATTAAAATTTTAATTTCTCACTTCAAAACATATCAAAAACAATGTTTTTTTTTACTTTAAAAATTAAACAACTATTTTTCATACATTGTTAACTCACTCTGGTATTAAAATTTTAATTTCTCACTTCAAAACATATCAAAAACAATGTTTTTTTTTACTTTAAAAATTACTCAACTATTTTTCATACATTGTTAACTCACTCTGGTAGTAAAATTTCGTATTCTCACTTCAAAACATATCAAAAACAATGTTTTTTTTTACTTTAAAAATTAAACAACTATTTTTCATACATTGTTAACTCACTCTGGTAGTAAAATTTCGTATTCTCACTTCAAAACATATCAAAAACAATGTTTTTTTTTACTTTAAAAATTACTCAACTATTTTTCATACATTGTTAACTCACTCTGGTAGTAAAATTTCGTATTCTCACTTCAAAACATATCAAAAACAATGTTTTTTTTTACTTTAAAAATTACTCCACTATTTTTCATACATTGTTAACTCACTCTGGTATTAAAATTTCGTATTCTCACTTCAAAACATATCAAAAACAATGTTTTTTTTTACTTTAAAAATTAAACAACTATTTTTCATACATTGTTAACTCACTCTGGTATTAAAATTTTAATTTCTCACTTCAAAACATATCAAAAACAATGTTTTTTTTTACTTTAAAAATTAAACAACTATTTTTCATACATTGTTAACTCACTCTGGTAGTAAAATTTTAATTTCTCACTTCAAAACATATCAAAAACAATGTTTTTTTTTACTTTAAAAATTACTCAACTATTTTTCATACATTGTTAACTCACTCTGGTATTAAAATTTTAATTTCTCACTTCAAAACATATCAAAAACAATGTTTTTTTTTACTTTAAAAATTACTCAACTATTTTTCATACATTGTTAACTCACTCTGGTAGTAAAATTTCGTATTCTCACTTCAAAACATATCAAAAACAATGTTTTTTTTTACTTTAAAAATTACTCCACTATTTTTCATACATTGTTAACTCACTCTGGTATTAAAATTTCGTATTCTCACTTCAAAACATATCAAAAACAATGTTTTTTTTTACTTTAAAAATTAAACAACTATTTTTCATACATTGTTAACTCACTCTGGTATTAAAATTTTAATTTCTCACTTCAAAACATATCAAAAACAATGTTTTTTTTTACTTTAAAAATTAAACAACTATTTTTCATACATTGTTAACTCACTCTGGTAGTAAAATTTTAATTTCTCACTTCAAAACATATCAAAAACAATGTTTTTTTTTACTTTAAAAATTACTCAACTATTTTTCATACATTGTTAACTCACTCTGGTATTAAAATTTTAATTTCTCACTTCAAAACATATCAAAAACAATGTTTTTTTTTACTTTAAAAATTACTCAACTATTTTTCATACATTGTTAACTCACTCTGGTATTAAAATTTTAATTTCTCACTTCAAAACATATCAAAAACAATGTTTTTTTTTACTTTAAAAATTACTCAACTATTTTTCATACATTGTTAACTCACTCTGGTAGTAAAATTTCGTATTCTCACTTCAAAACATATCAAAAACAATGTTTTTTTTTACTTTAAAAATTAAACAACTATTTTTCATACATTGTTAACTCACTCTGGTAGTAAAATTTCGTATTCTCACTTCAAAACATATCAAAAACAATGTTTTTTTTTACTTTAAAAATTAAACAACTATTTTTCATACATTGTTAACTCACTCTGGTAGTAAAATTTCGTATTCTCACTTCAAAACATATCAAAAACAATGTTTTTTTTTACTTTAAAAATTACTCAACTATTTTTCATACATTGTTAACTCACTCTGGTAGTAAAATTTCGTATTCTCACTTCAAAACATATCAAAAACAATGTTTTTTTTTACTTTAAAAATTACTCAACTATTTTTCATACATTGTTAACTCACTCTGGTAGTAAAATTTCGTATTCTCACTTCAAAACATATCAAAAACAATGTTTTTTTTTACTTTAAAAATTAAACAACTATTTTTCATACATTGTTAACTCACTCTGGTATTAAAATTTTAATTTCTCACTTCAAAACATATCAAAAACAATGTTTTTTTTTACTTTAAAAATTAAACAACTATTTTTCATACATTGTTAACTCACTCTGGTAGTAAAATTTTAATTTCTCACTTCAAAACATATCAAAAACAATGTTTTTTTTTACTTTAAAAATTACTCAACTATTTTTCATACATTGTTAACTCACTCTGGTATTAAAATTTTAATTTCTCACTTCAAAACATATCAAAAACAATGTTTTTTTTTACTTTAAAAATTACTCAACTATTTTTCATACATTGTTAACTCACTCTGGTATTAAAATTTTAATTTCTCACTTCAAAACATATCAAAAACAATGTTTTTTTTTACTTTAAAAATTAAACAACTATTTTTCATACATTGTTAACTCACTCTGGTATTAAAATTTTAATTTCTCACTTCAAAACATATCAAAAACAATGTTTTTTTTTACTTTAAAAATTACTCAACTATTTTTCATACATTGTTAACTCACTCTGGTATTAAAATTTCGTATTCTCACTTCAAAACATATCAAAAACAATGTTTTTTTTTACTTTAAAAATTACTCAACTATTTTTCATACATTGTTAACTCACTCTGGTATTAAAATTTTAATTTCTCACTTCAAAACATATCAAAAACAATGTTTTTTTTTACTTTAAAAATTAAACAACTATTTTTCATACATTGTTAACTCACTCTGGTATTAAAATTTTAATTTCTCACTTCAAAACATATCAAAAACAATGTTTTTTTTTACTTTAAAAATTACTCAACTATTTTTCATACATTGTTAACTCACTCTGGTATTAAAATTTCGTATTTCTCACTTCAAAACATATCAAAAACAATGTTTTTTTTTACTTTAAAAATTACTCAACTATTTTTCATACATTGTTAACTCACTCTGGTATTAAAATTTCGTATTCTCACTTCAAAACATATCAAAAACAATGTTTTTTTTTACTTTAAAAATTACTCAACTATTTTTCATACATTGTTAACTCACTCTGGTATTAAAATTTTAATTTCTCACTTCAAAACATATCAAAAACAATGTTTTTTTTTACTTTAAAAATTAAACAACTATTTTTCATACATTGTTAACTCACTCTGGTATTAAAATTTTAATTTCTCACTTCAAAACATATCAAAAACAATGTTTTTTTTTACTTTAAAAATTACTCAACTATTTTTCATACATTGTTAACTCACTCTGGTATTAAAATTTTAATTTCTCACTTCAAAACATATCAAAAACAATGTTTTTTTTTACTTTAAAAATTACTCAACTATTTTTCATACATTGTTAACTCACTCTGGTATTAAAATTTTAATTTCTCACTTCAAAACATATCAAAAACAATGTTTTTTTTTACTTTAAAAATTAAACAACTATTTTTCATACATTGTTAACTCACTCTGGTATTAAAATTTTAATTTCTCACTTCAAAACATATCAAAAACAATGTTTTTTTTTACTTTAAAAATTACTCAACTATTTTTCATACATTGTTAACTCACTCTGGTATTAAAATTTCGTATTCTCACTTCAAAACATATCAAAAACAATGTTTTTTTTTACTTTAAAAATTACTCAACTATTTTTCATACATTGTTAACTCACTCTGGTATTAAAATTTTAATTTCTCACTTCAAAACATATCAAAAACAATGTTTTTTTTTACTTTAAAAATTACTCAACTATTTTTCATACATTGTTAACTCACTCTGGTATTAAAATTTTAATTTCTCACTTCAAAACATATCAAAAACAATGTTTTTTTTTACTTTAAAAATTAAACAACTATTTTTCATACATTGTTAACTCACTCTGGTATTAAAATTTTAATTTCTCACTTCAAAACATATCAAAAACAATGTTTTTTTTTACTTTAAAAATTACTCAACTATTTTTCATACATTGTTAACTCACTCTGGTATTAAAATTTCGTATTCTCACTTCAAAACATATCAAAAACAATGTTTTTTTTTTACTTTAAAAATTACTCAACTATTTTTCATACATTGTTAACTCACTCTGGTATTAAAATTTTAATTTCTCACTTCAAAACATATCAAAAACAATGTTTTTTTTTACTTTAAAAATTAAACAACTATTTTTCATACATTGTTAACTCACTCTGGTATTAAAATTTTAATTTCTCACTTCAAAACATATCAAAAACAATGTTTTTTTTTACTTTAAAAATTACTCAACTATTTTTCATACATTGTTAACTCACTCTGGTATTAAAATTTTAATTTCTCACTTCAAAACATATCAAAAACAATGTTTTTTTTTACTTTAAAAATTACTCAACTATTTTTCATACATTGTTAACTCACTCTGGTATTAAAATTTTAATTTCTCACTTCAAAACATATCAAAAACAATGTTTTTTTTTACTTTAAAAATTAAACAACTATTTTTCATACATTGTTAACTCACTCTGGTATTAAAATTTTAATTTCTCACTTCAAAACATATCAAAAACAATGTTTTTTTTTACTTTAAAAATTACTCAACTATTTTTCATACATTGTTAACTCACTCTGGTAGTAAAATTTCGTATTCTCACTTCAAAACATATCAAAAACAATGTTTTTTTTTACTTTAAAAATTACTCCACTATTTTTCATACATTGTTAACTCACTCTGGTAGTAAAATTTCGTATTCTCACTTCAAAACATATCAAAAACAATGTTTTTTTTTACTTTAAAAATTACTCAACTATTTTTCATACATTGTTAACTCACTCTGGTAGTAAAATTTCGTATTCTCACTTCAAAACATATCAAAAACAATGTTTTTTTTTACTTTAAAAATTACTCAACTATTTTTCATACATTGTTAACTCACTCTGGTATTAAAATTTTAATTTCTCACTTCAAAACATATCAAAAACAATGTTTTTTTTTACTTTAAAAATTACTCAACTATTTTTCATACATTGTTAACTCACTCTGGTATTAAAATTTTAATTTCTCACTTCAAAACATATCAAAAACAATTTTTTTTTTTACTTTAAAAATTACTCAACTATTTTTCATACATTGTTAACTCACTCTGGTATTAAAATTTTAATTTCTCACTTCAAAACATATCAAAAACAATGTTTTTTTTTACTTTAAAAATTAAACAACTATTTTTCATACATTGTTAACTCACTCTGGTATTAAAATTTTAATTTCTCACTTCAAAACATATCAAAAACAATGTTTTTTTTTACTTTAAAAATTACTCAACTATTTTTCATACATTGTTAACTCACTCTGGTAGTAAAATTTCGTATTCTCACTTCAAAACATATCAAAAACAATGTTTTTTTTTACTTTAAAAATTACTCAACTATTTTTCATACATTGTTAAATCACTCTGGTAGTAAAATTTTAATTTCTCACTTCAAAACATATCAAAAACAATGTTTTTTTTTACTTTAAAAATTACTCAACTATTTTTCATACATTGTTAACTCACTCTGGTAGTAAAATTTCGTATTCTCACTTCAAAACATATCAAAAACAATGTTTTTTTTTACTTTAAAAATTACTCCACTATTTTTCATACATTGTTAACTCACTCTGGTAGTAAAATTTCGTATTCTCACTTCAAAACATATCAAAAACAATGTTTTTTTTTACTTTAAAAATTAAACAACTATTTTTCATACATTGTTAACTCACTCTGGTAGTAAAATTTTAATTTCTCACTTCAAAACATATCAAAAACAATGTTTTTTTTTACTTTAAAAATTACTCAACTATTTTTCATACATTGTTAACTCACTCTGGTATTAAAATTTTAATTTCTCACTTCAAAACATATCAAAAACAATGTTTTTTTTTACTTTAAAAATTAAACAACTATTTTTCATACATTGTTAACTCACTCTGGTAGTAAAATTTTAATTTCTCACTTCAAAACATATCAAAAACAATGTTTTTTTTTACTTTAAAAATTACTCAACTATTTTTCATACATTGTTAACTCACTCTGGTAGTAAAATTTCGTATTCTCACTTCAAAACATATCAAAAACAATGTTTTTTTTTACTTTAAAAATTAAACAACTATTTTTCATACATTGTTAACTCACTCTGGTAGTAAAATTTTAATTTCTCACTTCAAAACATATCAAAAACAATGTTTTTTTTTACTTTAAAAATTACTCAACTATTTTTCATACATTGTTAACTCACTCTGGTATTAAAATTTTAATTTCTCACTTCAAAACATATCAAAAACAATGTTTTTTTTTACTTTAAAAATTACTCAACTATTTTTCATACATTGTTAACTCACTCTGGTAGTAAAATTTCGTATTCTCACTTCAAAACATATCAAAAACAATGTTTTTTTTTACTTTAAAAATTAAACAACTATTTTTCATACATTGTTAAATCACTCTGGTAGTAAAATTTTAATTTCTCACTTCAAAACATATCAAAAACAATGTTTTTTTTTACTTTAAAAATTACTCAACTATTTTTCATACATTGTTAACTCACTCTGGTAGTAAAATTTCGTATTCTCACTTCAAAACATATCAAAAACAATGTTTTTTTTTACTTTAAAAATTACTCCACTATTTTTCATACATTGTTAACTCACTCTGGTAGTAAAATTTCGTATTCTCACTTCAAAACATATCAAAAACAATGTTTTTTTTTACTTTAAAAATTAAACAACTATTTTTCATACATTGTTAACTCACTCTGGTAGTAAAATTTTAATTTCTCACTTCAAAACATATCAAAAACAATGTTTTTTTTTACTTTAAAAATTAAACAACTATTTTTCATACATTGTTAACTCACTCTGGTATTAAAATTTTAATTTCTCACTTCAAAACATATCAAAAACAATGTTTTTTTTTACTTTAAAAATTAAACAACTATTTTTCATACATTGTTAACTCACTCTGGTAGTAAAATTTTAATTTCTCACTTCAAAACATATCAAAAACAATGTTTTTTTTTACTTTAAAAATTAAACAACTATTTTTCATACATTGTTAAATCACTCTGGTAGTAAAATTTTAATTTCTCACTTCAAAACATATCAAAAACAATGTTTTTTTTTACTTTAAAAATTACTCAACTATTTTTCATACATTGTTAACTCACTCTGGTAGTAAAATTTCGTATTCTCACTTCAAAACATATCAAAAACAATGTTTTTTTTTACTTTAAAAATTACTCCACTATTTTTCATACATTGTTAACTCACTCTGGTAGTAAAATTTCGTATTCTCACTTCAAAACATATCAAAAACAATGTTTTTTTTTACTTTAAAAATTAAACAACTATTTTTCATACATTGTTAACTCACTCTGGTAGTAAAATTTTAATTTCTCACTTCAAAACATATCAAAAACAATGTTTTTTTTTACTTTAAAAATTACTCAACTATTTTTCATACATTGTTAACTCACTCTGGTATTAAAATTTTAATTTCTCACTTCAAAACATATCAAAAACAATGTTTTTTTTTACTTTAAAAATTACTCAACTATTTTTCATACATTGTTAACTCACTCTGGTAGTAAAATTTCGTATTCTCACTTCAAAACATATCAAAAACAATGTTTTTTTTTACTTTAAAAATTACTCAACTATTTTTCATACATTGTTAACTCACTCTGGTAGTAAAATTTCGTATTCTCACTTCAAAACATATCAAAAACAATGTTTTTTTTTACTTTAAAAATTACTCAACTATTTTTCATACATTGTTAACTCACTCTGGTAGTAAAATTTCGTATTCTCACTTCAAAACATATCAAAAACAATGTTTTTTTTTACTTTAAAAATTAAACAACTATTTTTCATACATTGTTAACTCACTCTGGTAGTAAAATTTTAATTTCTCACTTCAAAACATATCAAAAACAATGTTTTTTTTTACTTTAAAAATTACTCAACTATTTTTCATACATTGTTAACTCACTCTGGTATTAAAATTTTAATTTCTCACTTCAAAACATATCAAAAACAATGTTTTTTTTTACTTTAAAAATTAAACAACTATTTTTCATACATTGTTAACTCACTCTGGTATTAAAATTTCGTATTCTCACTTCAAAACATATCAAAAAACAATGTTTTTTTTTACTTTAAAAATTACTCAACTATTTTTCATACATTGTTAACTCACTCTGGTATTAAAATTTTAATTTCTCACTTCAAAACATATCAAAAACAATGTTTTTTTTTACTTTAAAAATTACTCAACTATTTTTCATACATTGTTAACTCACTCTGGTATTAAAATTTTAATTTCTCACTTCAAAACATATCAAAAACAATGTTTTTTTTTACTTTAAAAATTAAACAACTATTTTTCATACATTGTTAACTCACTCTGGTATTAAAATTTTAATTTCTCACTTCAAAACATATCAAAAACAATGTTTTTTTTTACTTTAAAAATTACTCAACTATTTTTCATACATTGTTAACTCACTCTGGTAGTAAAATTTCGTATTCTCACTTCAAAACATATCAAAAACAATGTTTTTTTTTACTTTAAAAATTACTCAACTATTTTTCATACATTGTTAAATCACTCTGGTAGTAAAATTTCGTATTCTCACTTCAAAACATATCAAAAACAATGTTTTTTTTTACTTTAAAAATTACTCAACTATTTTTCATACATTGTTAACTCACTCTGGTAGTAAAATTTCGTATTCTCACTTCAAAACATATCAAAAACAATGTTTTTTTTTACTTTAAAAATTACTCAACTATTTTTCATACATTGTTAACTCACTCTGGTAGTAAAATTTCGTATTCTCACTTCAAAACATATCAAAAACAATGTTTTTTTTTACTTTAAAAATTAAACAACTATTTTTCATACATTGTTAACTCACTCTGGTAGTAAAATTTTAATTTCTCACTTCAAAACATATCAAAAACAATGTTTTTTTTTACTTTAAAAATTACTCAACTATTTTTCATACATTGTTAACTCACTCTGGTATTAAAATTTTAATTTCTCACTTCAAAACATATCAAAAACAATGTTTTTTTTTACTTTAAAAATTACTCAACTATTTTTCATACATTGTTAACTCACTCTGGTAGTAAAATTTCGTATTCTCACTTCAAAACATATCAAAAACAATGTTTTTTTTTACTTTAAAAATTACTCAACTATTTTTCATACATTGTTAACTCACTCTGGTAGTAAAATTTCGTATTCTCACTTCAAAACATATCAAAAACAATGTTTTTTTTTACTTTAAAAATTACTCAACTATTTTTCATACATTGTTAACTCACTCTGGTAGTAAAATTTCGTATTCTCACTTCAAAACATATCAAAAACAATGTTTTTTTTTACTTTAAAAATTACTCAACTATTTTTCATACATTGTTAAATCACTCTGGTAGTAAAATTTTAATTTCTCACTTCAAAACATATCAAAAACAATGTTTTTTTTTACTTTAAAAATTACTCAACTATTTTTCATACATTGTTAACTCACTCTGGTAGTAAAATTTCGTATTCTCACTTCAAAACATATCAAAAACAATGTTTTTTTTTACTTTAAAAATTACTCCACTATTTTTCATACATTGTTAACTCACTCTGGTAGTAAAATTTCGTATTCTCACTTCAAAACATATCAAAAACAATGTTTTTTTTTACTTTAAAAATTAAACAACTATTTTTCATACATTGTTAACTCACTCTGGTAGTAAAATTTTAATTTCTCACTTCAAAACATATCAAAAACAATGTTTTTTTTTACTTTAAAAATTACTCAACTATTTTTCATACATTGTTAACTCACTCTGGTATTAAAATTTTAATTTCTCACTTCAAAACATATCAAAAACAATGTTTTTTTTTACTTTAAAAATTACTCAACTATTTTTCATACATTGTTAACTCACTCTGGTAGTAAAATTTCGTATTCTCACTTCAAAACATATCAAAAACAATGTTTTTTTTTACTTTAAAAATTACTCAACTATTTTTCATACATTGTTAACTCACTCTGGTAGTAAAATTTCGTATTCTCACTTCAAAACATATCAAAAACAATGTTTTTTTTTACTTTAAAAATTACTCAACTATTTTTCATACATTGTTAACTCACTCTGGTAGTAAAATTTCGTATTCTCACTTCAAAACATATCAAAAACAATGTTTTTTTTTACTTTAAAAATTAAACAACTATTTTTCATACATTGTTAACTCACTCTGGTAGTAAAATTTTAATTTCTCACTTCAAAACATATCAAAAACAATGTTTTTTTTTACTTTAAAAATTACTCAACTATTTTTCATACATTGTTAACTCACTCTGGTATTAAAATTTTAATTTCTCACTTCAAAACATATCAAAAACAATGTTTTTTTTTACTTTAAAAATTAAACAACTATTTTTCATACATTGTTAACTCACTCTGGTATTAAAATTTCGTATTCTCACTTCAAAACATATCAAAAAACAATGTTTTTTTTTACTTTAAAAATTACTCAACTATTTTTCATACATTGTTAACTCACTCTGGTATTAAAATTTTAATTTCTCACTTCAAAACATATCAAAAACAATGTTTTTTTTTACTTTAAAAATTACTCAACTATTTTTCATACATTGTTAACTCACTCTGGTATTAAAATTTTAATTTCTCACTTCAAAACATATCAAAAACAATGTTTTTTTTTACTTTAAAAATTAAACAACTATTTTTCATACATTGTTAACTCACTCTGGTATTAAAATTTTAATTTCTCACTTCAAAACATATCAAAAACAATGTTTTTTTTTACTTTAAAAATTACTCAACTATTTTTCATACATTGTTAACTCACTCTGGTAGTAAAATTTCGTATTCTCACTTCAAAACATATCAAAAACAATGTTTTTTTTTACTTTAAAAATTACTCAACTATTTTTCATACATTGTTAAATCACTCTGGTAGTAAAATTTCGTATTCTCACTTCAAAACATATCAAAAACAATGTTTTTTTTTACTTTAAAAATTACTCAACTATTTTTCATACATTGTTAACTCACTCTGGTAGTAAAATTTCGTATTCTCACTTCAAAACATATCAAAAACAATGTTTTTTTTTACTTTAAAAATTACTCCACTATTTTTCATACATTGTTAACTCACTCTGGTAGTAAAATTTCGTATTCTCACTTCAAAACATATCAAAAACAATGTTTTTTTTTACTTTAAAAATTAAACAACTATTTTTCATACATTGTTAAATCACTCTGGTAGTAAAATTTTAATTTCTCACTTCAAAACATATCAAAAACAATGTTTTTTTTTACTTTAAAAATTACTCAACTATTTTTCATACATTGTTAACTCACTCTGGTAGTAAAATTTCGTATTCTCACTTCAAAACATATCAAAAACAATGTTTTTTTTTACTTTAAAAATTACTCCACTATTTTTCATACATTGTTAACTCACTCTGGTAGTAAAATTTCGTATTCTCACTTCAAAACATATCAAAAACAATGTTTTTTTTTACTTTAAAAATTACTCCACTATTTTTCATACATTGTTAACTCACTCTGGTAGTAAAATTTCGTATTCTCACTTCAAAACATATCAAAAACAATGTTTTTTTTTACTTTAAAAATTAAACAACTATTTTTCATACATTGTTAACTCACTCTGGTAGTAAAATTTTAATTTCTCACTTCAAAACATATCAAAAACAATGTTTTTTTTTACTTTAAAAATTACTCAACTATTTTTCATACATTGTTAACTCACTCTGGTATTAAAATTTTAATTTCTCACTTCAAAACATATCAAAAACAATGTTTTTTTTTACTTTAAAAATTAAACAACTATTTTTCATACATTGTTAACTCACTCTGGTAGTAAAATTTTAATTTCTCACTTCAAAACATATCAAAAACAATGTTTTTTTTTACTTTAAAAATTACTCAACTATTTTTCATACATTGTTAACTCACTCTGGTAGTAAAATTTCGTATTCTCACTTCAAAACATATCAAAAACAATGTTTTTTTTTACTTTAAAAATTAAACAACTATTTTTCATACATTGTTAACTCACTCTGGTAGTAAAATTTTAATTTCTCACTTCAAAACATATCAAAAACAATGTTTTTTTTTACTTTAAAAATTACTCAACTATTTTTCATACATTGTTAACTCACTCTGGTAGTAAAATTTTAATTTCTCACTTCAAAACATATCAAAAACAATGTTTTTTTTTACTTTAAAAATTACTCAACTATTTTTCATACATTGTTAACTCACTCTGGTAGTAAAATTTCGTATTCTCACTTCAAAACATATCAAAAACAATGTTTTTTTTTACTTTAAAAATTAAACAACTATTTTTCATACATTGTTAAATCACTCTGGTAGTAAAATTTTAATTTCTCACTTCAAAACATATCAAAAACAATGTTTTTTTTTACTTTAAAAATTACTCAACTATTTTTCATACATTGTTAACTCACTCTGGTAGTAAAATTTCGTATTCTCACTTCAAAACATATCAAAAACAATGTTTTTTTTTACTTTAAAAATTACTCCACTATTTTTCATACATTGTTAACTCACTCTGGTAGTAAAATTTCGTATTCTCACTTCAAAACATATCAAAAACAATGTTTTTTTTTACTTTAAAAATTAAACAACTATTTTTCATACATTGTTAACTCACTCTGGTAGTAAAATTTTAATTTCTCACTTCAAAACATATCAAAAACAATGTTTTTTTTTACTTTAAAAATTAAACAACTATTTTTCATACATTGTTAACTCACTCTGGTATTAAAATTTTAATTTCTCACTTCAAAACATATCAAAAACAATGTTTTTTTTTACTTTAAAAATTAAACAACTATTTTTCATACATTGTTAACTCACTCTGGTAGTAAAATTTTAATTTCTCACTTCAAAACATATCAAAAACAATGTTTTTTTTTACTTTAAAAATTAAACAACTATTTTTCATACATTGTTAAATCACTCTGGTAGTAAAATTTTAATTTCTCACTTCAAAACATATCAAAAACAATGTTTTTTTTTACTTTAAAAATTACTCAACTATTTTTCATACATTGTTAACTCACTCTGGTAGTAAAATTTCGTATTCTCACTTCAAAACATATCAAAAACAATGTTTTTTTTTACTTTAAAAATTACTCCACTATTTTTCATACATTGTTAACTCACTCTGGTAGTAAAATTTCGTATTCTCACTTCAAAACATATCAAAAACAATGTTTTTTTTTACTTTAAAAATTAAACAACTATTTTTCATACATTGTTAACTCACTCTGGTAGTAAAATTTTAATTTCTCACTTCAAAACATATCAAAAACAATGTTTTTTTTTACTTTAAAAATTACTCAACTATTTTTCATACATTGTTAACTCACTCTGGTATTAAAATTTTAATTTCTCACTTCAAAACATATCAAAAACAATGTTTTTTTTTACTTTAAAAATTACTCAACTATTTTTCATACATTGTTAACTCACTCTGGTAGTAAAATTTCGTATTCTCACTTCAAAACATATCAAAAACAATGTTTTTTTTTACTTTAAAAATTACTCAACTATTTTTCATACATTGTTAACTCACTCTGGTAGTAAAATTTCGTATTCTCACTTCAAAACATATCAAAAACAATGTTTTTTTTTACTTTAAAAATTACTCAACTATTTTTCATACATTGTTAACTCACTCTGGTAGTAAAATTTCGTATTCTCACTTCAAAACATATCAAAAACAATGTTTTTTTTTACTTTAAAAATTAAACAACTATTTTTCATACATTGTTAACTCACTCTGGTAGTAAAATTTTAATTTCTCACTTCAAAACATATCAAAAACAATGTTTTTTTTTACTTTAAAAATTACTCAACTATTTTTCATACATTGTTAACTCACTCTGGTATTAAAATTTTAATTTCTCACTTCAAAACATATCAAAAACAATGTTTTTTTTTACTTTAAAAATTAAACAACTATTTTTCATACATTGTTAACTCACTCTGGTATTAAAATTTCGTATTCTCACTTCAAAACATATCAAAAAACAATGTTTTTTTTTACTTTAAAAATTACTCAACTATTTTTCATACATTGTTAACTCACTCTGGTATTAAAATTTTAATTTCTCACTTCAAAACATATCAAAAACAATGTTTTTTTTTACTTTAAAAATTACTCAACTATTTTTCATACATTGTTAACTCACTCTGGTATTAAAATTTTAATTTCTCACTTCAAAACATATCAAAAACAATGTTTTTTTTTACTTTAAAAATTAAACAACTATTTTTCATACATTGTTAACTCACTCTGGTATTAAAATTTTAATTTCTCACTTCAAAACATATCAAAAACAATGTTTTTTTTTACTTTAAAAATTACTCAACTATTTTTCATACATTGTTAACTCACTCTGGTAGTAAAATTTCGTATTCTCACTTCAAAACATATCAAAAACAATGTTTTTTTTTACTTTAAAAATTACTCAACTATTTTTCATACATTGTTAAATCACTCTGGTAGTAAAATTTCGTATTCTCACTTCAAAACATATCAAAAACAATGTTTTTTTTTACTTTAAAAATTACTCAACTATTTTTCATACATTGTTAACTCACTCTGGTAGTAAAATTTTAATTTCTCACTTCAAAACATATCAAAAACAATGTTTTTTTTTACTTTAAAAATTACTCAACTATTTTTCATACATTGTTAACTCACTCTGGTAGTAAAATTTCGTATTCTCACTTCAAAACATATCAAAAACAATGTTTTTTTTTACTTTAAAAATTAAACAACTATTTTTCATACATTGTTAACTCACTCTGGTAGTAAAATTTTATTCTCACTTCAAAACATATCAAAAACAATGTTTTTTTTTACTTTAAAAATTACTCAACTATTTTTCATACATTGTTAACTCACTCTGGTATTAAAATTTTAATTTCTCACTTCAAAACATATCAAAAACAATGTTTTTTTTTACTTTAAAAATTACTCAACTATTTTTCATACATTGTTAACTCACTCTGGTAGTAAAATTTCGTATTCTCACTTCAAAACATATCAAAAACAATGTTTTTTTTTACTTTAAAAATTACTCAACTATTTTTCATACATTGTTAACTCACTCTGGTAGTAAAATTTCGTATTCTCACTTCAAAACATATCAAAAACAATGTTTTTTTTTACTTTAAAAATTACTCAACTATTTTTCATACATTGTTAACTCACTCTGGTAGTAAAATTTCGTATTCTCACTTCAAAACATATCAAAAACAATGTTTTTTTTTACTTTAAAAATTACTCAACTATTTTTCATACATTGTTAAATCACTCTGGTAGTAAAATTTTAATTTCTCACTTCAAAACATATCAAAAACAATGTTTTTTTTTACTTTAAAAATTACTCAACTATTTTTCATACATTGTTAACTCACTCTGGTAGTAAAATTTCGTATTCTCACTTCAAAACATATCAAAAACAATGTTTTTTTTTACTTTAAAAATTACTCCACTATTTTTCATACATTGTTAACTCACTCTGGTAGTAAAATTTCGTATTCTCACTTCAAAACATATCAAAAACAATGTTTTTTTTTACTTTAAAAATTAAACAACTATTTTTCATACATTGTTAACTCACTCTGGTAGTAAAATTTTAATTTCTCACTTCAAAACATATCAAAAACAATGTTTTTTTTTACTTTAAAAATTACTCAACTATTTTTCATACATTGTTAACTCACTCTGGTATTAAAATTTTAATTTCTCACTTCAAAACATATCAAAAACAATGTTTTTTTTTACTTTAAAAATTACTCAACTATTTTTCATACATTGTTAACTCACTCTGGTAGTAAAATTTCGTATTCTCACTTCAAAACATATCAAAAACAATGTTTTTTTTTACTTTAAAAATTACTCAACTATTTTTCATACATTGTTAACTCACTCTGGTAGTAAAATTTCGTATTCTCACTTCAAAACATATCAAAAACAATGTTTTTTTTTACTTTAAAAATTACTCAACTATTTTTCATACATTGTTAACTCACTCTGGTAGTAAAATTTCGTATTCTCACTTCAAAACATATCAAAAACAATGTTTTTTTTTACTTTAAAAATTAAACAACTATTTTTCATACATTGTTAACTCACTCTGGTAGTAAAATTTTAATTTCTCACTTCAAAACATATCAAAAACAATGTTTTTTTTTACTTTAAAAATTACTCAACTATTTTTCATACATTGTTAACTCACTCTGGTATTAAAATTTTAATTTCTCACTTCAAAACATATCAAAAACAATGTTTTTTTTTACTTTAAAAATTAAACAACTATTTTTCATACATTGTTAACTCACTCTGGTATTAAAATTTCGTATTCTCACTTCAAAACATATCAAAAAACAATGTTTTTTTTTACTTTAAAAATTACTCAACTATTTTTCATACATTGTTAACTCACTCTGGTATTAAAATTTTAATTTCTCACTTCAAAACATATCAAAAACAATGTTTTTTTTTACTTTAAAAATTACTCAACTATTTTTCATACATTGTTAACTCACTCTGGTATTAAAATTTTAATTTCTCACTTCAAAACATATCAAAAACAATGTTTTTTTTTACTTTAAAAATTAAACAACTATTTTTCATACATTGTTAACTCACTCTGGTATTAAAATTTTAATTTCTCACTTCAAAACATATCAAAAACAATGTTTTTTTTTACTTTAAAAATTACTCAACTATTTTTCATACATTGTTAACTCACTCTGGTAGTAAAATTTCGTATTCTCACTTCAAAACATATCAAAAACAATGTTTTTTTTTACTTTAAAAATTACTCAACTATTTTTCATACATTGTTAAATCACTCTGGTAGTAAAATTTCGTATTCTCACTTCAAAACATATCAAAAACAATGTTTTTTTTTACTTTAAAAATTACTCAACTATTTTTCATACATTGTTAACTCACTCTGGTAGTAAAATTTCGTATTCTCACTTCAAAACATATCAAAAACAATGTTTTTTTTTACTTTAAAAATTACTCACTATTTTTCATACATTGTTAACTCACTCTGGTAGTAAAATTTCGTATTCTCACTTCAAAACATATCAAAAACAATGTTTTTTTTTACTTTAAAAATTAAACAACTATTTTTCATACATTGTTAAATCACTCTGGTAGTAAAATTTTAATTTCTCACTTCAAAACATATCAAAAACAATGTTTTTTTTTACTTTAAAAATTACTCAACTATTTTTCATACATTGTTAACTCACTCTGGTAGTAAAATTTCGTATTCTCACTTCAAAACATATCAAAAACAATGTTTTTTTTTACTTTAAAAATTACTCCACTATTTTTCATACATTGTTAACTCACTCTGGTAGTAAAATTTCGTATTCTCACTTCAAAACATATCAAAAACAATGTTTTTTTTTACTTTAAAAATTAAACAACTATTTTTCATACATTGTTAACTCACTCTGGTAGTAAAATTTTAATTTCTCACTTCAAAACATATCAAAAACAATGTTTTTTTTTACTTTAAAAATTACTCAACTATTTTTCATACATTGTTAACTCACTCTGGTATTAAAATTTTAATTTCTCACTTCAAAACATATCAAAAACAATGTTTTTTTTTACTTTAAAAATTACTCAACTATTTTTCATACATTGTTAACTCACTCTGGTAGTAAAATTTCGTATTCTCACTTCAAAACATATCAAAAACAATGTTTTTTTTTACTTTAAAAATTACTCAACTATTTTTCATACATTGTTAACTCACTCTGGTAGTAAAATTTCGTATTCTCACTTCAAAACATATCAAAAACAATGTTTTTTTTTACTTTAAAAATTACTCAACTATTTTTCATACATTGTTAACTCACTCTGGTAGTAAAATTTCGTATTCTCACTTCAAAACATATCAAAAACAATGTTTTTTTTTACTTTAAAAATTACTCAACTATTTTTCATACATTGTTAAATCACTCTGGTAGTAAAATTTTAATTTCTCACTTCAAAACATATCAAAAACAATGTTTTTTTTTACTTTAAAAATTACTCAACTATTTTTCATACATTGTTAACTCACTCTGGTAGTAAAATTTCGTATTCTCACTTCAAAACATATCAAAAACAATGTTTTTTTTTACTTTAAAAATTACTCAACTATTTTTCATACATTGTTAACTCACTCTGGTAGTAAAATTTCGTATTCTCACTTCAAAACATATCAAAAACAATGTTTTTTTTTACTTTAAAAATTAAACAACTATTTTTCATACATTGTTAACTCACTCTGGTAGTAAAATTTTAATTTCTCACTTCAAAACATATCAAAAACAATGTTTTTTTTTACTTTAAAAATTACTCAACTATTTTTCATACATTGTTAACTCACTCTGGTAGTAAAATTTCGTATTCTCACTTCAAAACATATCAAAAACAATGTTTTTTTTTACTTTAAAAATTAAACAACTATTTTTCATACATTGTTAACTCACTCTGGTAGTAAAATTTCGTATTCTCACTTCAAAACATATCAAAAACAATGTTTTTTTTTACTTTAAAAATTACTCCACTATTTTTCATACATTGTTAACTCACTCTGGTAGTAAAATTTCGTATTCTCACTTCAAAACATATCAAAAACAATGTTTTTTTTTACTTTAAAAATTACTCAACTATTTTTCATACATTGTTAACTCACTCTGGTAGTAAAATTTTAATTTCTCACTTCAAAACATATCAAAAACAATGTTTTTTTTTACTTTAAAAATTACTCAACTATTTTTCATACATTGTTAACTCACTCTGGTATTAAAATTTTAATTTCTCACTTCAAAACATATCAAAAACAATGTTTTTTTTTACTTTAAAAATTACTCAACTATTTTTCATACATTGTTAACTCACTCTGGTAGTAAAATTTCGTATTCTCACTTCAAAACATATCAAAAACAATGTTTTTTTTTACTTTAAAAATTACTCAACTATTTTTCATACATTGTTAACTCACTCTGGTAGTAAAATTTCGTATTCTCACTTCAAAACATATCAAAAACAATGTTTTTTTTTACTTTAAAAATTACTCAACTATTTTTCATACATTGTTAACTCACTCTGGTAGTAAAATTTCGTATTCTCACTTCAAAACATATCAAAAACAATGTTTTTTTTTACTTTAAAAATTACTCAACTATTTTTCATACATTGTTAACTCACTCTGGTAGTAAAATTTCGTATTCTCACTTCAAAACATATCAAAAACAATGTTTTTTTTTACTTTAAAAATTACTCAACTATTTTTCATACATTGTTAACTCACTCTGGTAGTAAAATTTTAATTTCTCACTTCAAAACATATCAAAAACAATGTTTTTTTTTACTTTAAAAATTACTCAACTATTTTTCATACATTGTTAACTCACTCTGGTAGTAAAATTTCGTATTCTCACTTCAAAACATATCAAAAACAATGTTTTTTTTTACTTTAAAAATTACTCAACTATTTTTCATACATTGTTAACTCACTCTGGTAGTAAAATTTCGTATTCTCACTTCAAAACATATCAAAAACAATGTTTTTTTTTACTTTAAAAATTAAACAACTATTTTTCATACATTGTTAACTCACTCTGGTAGTAAAATTTTAATTTCTCACTTCAAAACATATCAAAAACAATGTTTTTTTTTTACTTTAAAAATTACTCAACTATTTTTCATACATTGTTAACTCACTCTGGTAGTAAAATTTCGTATTCTCACTTCAAAACATATCAAAAACAATGTTTTTTTTTACTTTAAAAATTACTCCACTATTTTTCATACATTGTTAACTCACTCTGGTAGTAAAATTTTATTCTCACTTCAAAACATATCAAAAACAATGTTTTTTTTTACTTTAAAAATTAAACAACTATTTTTCATACATTGTTAACTCACTCTGGTAGTAAAATTTTAATTTCTCACTTCAAAACATATCAAAAACAATGTTTTTTTTTACTTTAAAAATTACTCAACTATTTTTCATACATTGTTAACTCACTCTGGTATTAAAATTTTAATTTCTCACTTCAAAACATATCAAAAACAATGTTTTTTTTTACTTTAAAAATTACTCAACTATTTTTCATACATTGTTAACTCACTCTGGTAGTAAAATTTCGTATTCTCACTTCAAAACATATCAAAAACAATGTTTTTTTTTACTTTAAAAATTACTCAACTATTTTTCATACATTGTTAACTCACTCTGGTAGTAAAATTTCGTATTCTCACTTCAAAACATATCAAAAACAATGTTTTTTTTTTACTTTAAAAATTACTCAACTATTTTTCATACATTGTTAACTCACTCTGGTAGTAAAATTTCGTATTCTCACTTCAAAACATATCAAAAACAATGTTTTTTTTTACTTTAAAAATTAAACAACTATTTTTCATACATTGTTAACTCACTCTGGTAGTAAAATTTTAATTTCTCACTTCAAAACATATCAAAAACAATGTTTTTTTTTACTTTAAAAATTACTCAACTATTTTTCATACATTGTTAACTCACTCTGGTATTAAAATTTTAATTTCTCACTTCAAAACATATCAAAAACAATGTTTTTTTTTACTTTAAAAATTACTCAACTATTTTTCATACATTGTTAACTCACTCTGGTAGTAAAATTTCGTATTCTCACTTCAAAACATATCAAAAACAATGTTTTTTTTTACTTTAAAAATTACTCAACTATTTTTCATACATTGTTAACTCACTCTGGTAGTAAAATTTCGTATTCTCACTTCAAAACATATCAAAAACAATGTTTTTTTTTACTTTAAAAATTAAACAACTATTTTTCATACATTGTTAACTCACTCTGGTATTAAAATTTCGTATTCTCACTTCAAAACATATCAAAAACAATGTTTTTTTTTACTTTAAAAATTACTCAACTATTTTTCATACATTGTTAACTCACTCTGGTATTAAAATTTTAATTTCTCACTTCAAAACATATCAAAAACAATGTTTTTTTTTACTTTAAAAATTACTCAACTATTTTTCATACATTGTTAACTCACTCTGGTATTAAAATTTTAATTTCTCACTTCAAAACATATCAAAAACAATGTTTTTTTTTACTTTAAAAATTAAACAACTATTTTTCATACATTGTTAACTCACTCTGGTAGTAAAATTTTAATTTCTCACTTCAAAACATATCAAAAACAATGTTTTTTTTTACTTTAAAAATTACTCAACTATTTTTCATACATTGTTAACTCACTCTGGTATTAAAATTTTAATTTCTCACTTCAAAACATATCAAAAACAATGTTTTTTTTTTTACTTTAAAAATTACTCCACTATTTTTCATACATTGTTAACTCACTCTGGTAGTAAAATTTCGTATTCTCACTTCAAAACATATCAAAAACAATGTTTTTTTTTACTTTAAAAATTACTCAACTATTTTTCATACATTGTTAACTCACTCTGGTAGTAAAATTTCGTATTCTCACTTCAAAACATATCAAAAACAATGTTTTTTTTTTACTTTAAAAATTACTCCACTATTTTTCATACATTGTTAACTCACTCTGGTAGTAAAATTTCGTATTCTCACTTCAAAACATATCAAAAACAATGTTTTTTTT
>CAMPDV010005696.1:0-24179 GCA_946699065.1 Loxodes magnus | reverse complement strand
AAGTAAAGTAAGAAAAGAAGATAGA
Source organism: Loxodes magnus (assembly GCA_946699065.1). Lineage (NCBI taxonomy): Eukaryota > Ciliophora > Karyorelictea > Loxodida > Loxodidae > Loxodes > Loxodes magnus. Next base: position 24,154 of record CAMPDV010005696.1, on the reverse strand, counting down.
GTTTCAGTTTTAAGGAGTATGCTTTGAGAAGTAATAAGTATTTTGAGAAGTGAAGAAGTAAAGTAAGAAAAGAAGGTTGAATTTCAGTTTTAAGGAGTATGCTTTGAAAAGTAATAAGTATTTAGAAAACTGAAGAAGTAAAGTAAGAAAAGAAAGTTGAATTTCAGATTTAAGGAGTATGCTTTGAGAAGTAATAAGTATTTAGAAAAGTGAAGAAGTAAAGTAAGAAAAGAAGGTAGAGTTTCAGTTTTAAGGAGTATGCTTTGAGAAGTAATAAGTATTTAGAAAAGTGAAGAAGTAAAGTAAGAAAAGAAGATAGAGTTTCAGTTTGAGTGAATATGCTTTGAGAAGTACTAAGTATTTAGAAAAGTGAAGAAGTAAAGTAAGAAAAGAAAGTTGAATTTCAGATTTAAGGAGTATGCTTTGAGAAGTAATAAGTATTTAGAAAAGTGAAGAAGTAAAGTAAGAAAAGAAGATAGAGTTTCAGTTTTAAGGAGTATGCTTTGAGAAGTAATAAGTATTTAGAAAAGTGAAGAAGTAAAGTAAGAAAAGAAGATAGAGTTTCAGATTTAAGGAGTATGCTTTAAGAAGTAATAAGTATTTTGAGAAGTGAAGAAGTAAAGTAAGAAAAGAAGGTTGAGTTTCAGTTTGATTGAATATGCTTTGAGAAGTAATAAGTATTTTGAGAAGTGAAGAAGTAAAGTAAGAAAAGAAGATAGAGTTTCAGATTTAAGGAGTATGCTTTGAGAAGTACTAAGTATTTAGAAAAGTGAAGAAGTAAAGTAAGAAAAGAAGATAGAGTTTCAGTTTTAAGGAGTATGCTTTGAAAAGTAATAAGTATTTAGAAAACTGAAGAAGTAAAGTAAGAAAAGAAGAAGAGATTAAGTTTTAAGGAGTATGCTTTGAGAAGTACTAAGTATTTAGAAAAGTGAAGAAGTAAAGTAAGAAAAGAAGATAGAGTTTCAGTTTTAAGGAGTATGCTTTGAGAAGTAATAAGTATTTAGAAAAGTGAAGAAGTAAAGTAAGAAAAGAAGATAGAGTTTCAGATTTAAGGAGTATGCTTTAAGAAGTAATAAGTATTTTGAGAAGTGAAGAAGTAAAGTAAGAAAAGAAGGTTGAGTTTCAGTTTGATTGAATATGCTTTGAGAAGTAATAAGTATTTTGAGAAGTGAAGAAGTAAAGTAAGAAAAGAAGATAGAGTTTCAGATTTAAGGAGTATGCTTTGAGAAGTACTAAGTATTTAGAAAAGTGAAGAAGTAAAGTAAGAAAAGAAGATAGAGTTTCAGTTTTAAGGAGTATGCTTTAAGAAGTAATAAGTATTTAGAAAAGTGAAGAAGTAAAGTAAGAAAAGAAGAAGAAATTCAGTTTTAAGGAGTATGCTTTGAGAAGTACTAAGTATTTAGAAAAGTGAAGAAGTAAAGTAAGAAAAGAAGATAGAGTTTCAGTTTTAAGGAGTATGCTTTGAGAAGTAATAAGTATTTTGAGAAGTGAAGAAGTAAAGTAAGAAAAGAAGGTTGAATTTCAGTTTTAAGGAGTATGCTTTGAGAATTAATAAGTATTTAGAAAAGTGAAGAAGTTAGTAAGAAAAGAAGATAGAGTTTCAGTTTGAGTGAATATGCTTTGAGAAGTAATAAGTATTTAGAAAAGTGAAGAAGTAAAGTAAGAAAAGTAGATAGAGTTTCAGTTTTAAGGAGTACGCTTTAAGAAGTAATGAGTATTTAGAAAAGTGAAGAAGTAAAGTAAGAAAAGAAGATAGAGTTTCAGATTTAAGGAGTATGCTTTGAAAAGTACTAAGTATTTAGAAAACTGAAGAAGTAAAGTAAGAAAAGAAGAAGAAATTCAGTTTTAAGGAGTATGCTTTGAGAAGTACTAAGTATTTAGAAAAGTGAAGAAGTAAAGTAAGAAAAGAAGATAGAGTTTCAGTTTTAAGGAGTATGCTTTGAGAAGTAATAAGTATTTTGAGAAGTGAAGAAGTAAAGTAAGAAAAGAAGGTTGAATTTCAGTTTTAAGGAGTATGCTTTGAAAAGTAATAAGTATTTAGAAAACTGAAGAAGTAAAGTAAGAAAAGAAAGTTGAATTTCAGATTTAAGGAGTATGCTTTGAGAAGTAATAAGTATTTAGAAAAGTGAAGAAGTAAAGTAAGAAAAGAAGGTAGAGTTTCAGTTTTAAGGAGTATGCTTTGAGAAGTAATAAGTATTTAGAAAAGTGAAGAAGTAAAGTAAGAAAAGAAGATAGAGTTTCAGATTTAAGGAGTATGCTTTGAGAAGTAATAAGTATTTAGAAAAGTGAAGAAGTAAAGTAAGAAAAGAAGGTAGAGTTTCAGTTTTAAGGAGTATGCTTTAAGAAGTAATAAGTATTTAGAAAAGTGAAGAAGTAAAGTAAGAAAAGAAGATAGAGTTTCAGTTTTAAGGAGTATGCTTTGAGAAGTAATAAGTATTTAGAAAAGTGAAGAAGTAAAGTAAGAAAAGAAGATAGAGTTTCAGTTTTAAGGAGTATGCTTTAAGAAGTAATAAGTATTTTGAGAAGTGAAGAAGTAAAGTAAGAAAAGAAGATAGAGTTTCAGATTTAAGGAGTATGCTTTGAGAAGTACTAAGTATTTAGAAAAGTGAAGAAGTAAAGTAAGAAAAGAAGATAGAGTTTCAGTTTTAAGGAGTATGCTTTGAGAAGTAATAAGTATTTAGAAAAGTGAAGAAGTAAAGTAAGAAAAGAAGAAGAGATTAAGTTTTAAGGAGTATGCTTTGAGAAGTAATAAGTATTTTGAGAAGTGAAGAAGTAAAGTAAGAAAAGAAGATAGAGTTTCAGATTTTAAGAGTATGCTTTGAGAAGTAAAAATTATTTAGAAAAGTGAAGAAGTAAAGTAAGAAAAGAAGGTAGAGTTTCAGTTTTAAGGAGTATGCTTTGATAAGTAATAAGTATTTAGAAAAGTGAAGAAGTAAAGTAAGAAAAGAAGGTTGAGTTTCAGTTTTAAGGAGTATGCTTTGAGAAGTAATAAGTATTTAGAAAAGTGAAGAAGTAAAGTAAGAAAAGAAGATAGAGTTTCAGTTTTAAGGAGTATGCTTTGAGAAGTAATAAGTATTTAGAAAAGTGAAGAAGTAAAGTAAGAAAAGAAGATAGAATTTCAGATTTAAGGAGTATGCTTTGAAAAGTAATAAGTATTTAGAAAACTGAAGAAGTAAAGTAAGAAAAGTAGATAGAGTTTCAGATTTAAGGAGTATGCTTTGAGAAGTAATAAGTATTTAGAAAAGTGAAGAAGTAAAGTAAGAAAAGAAGATAGAGTTTCAGTTTTAAGGAGTATGCTTTGAAAAGTAATAAGTATTTAGAAAACTGAAGAAGTAAAGTAAGAAAAGAAGAAGAGATTAAGTTTTAAGGAGTATGCTTTGAGAAGTACTAAGTATTTAGAAAAGTGAAGAAGTAAAGTAAGAAAAGAAGATAGAGTTTCAGTTTGAGTGAATATGCTTTGAGAAGTAATAAGTATTTAGAAAAGTGAAGAAGTAAAGTAAGAAAAGAAGGTTGAATTTCAGATTTAAGGAGTATGCTTTGAGAAGTAATAAGTATTTAGAAAAGTGAAGAAGTAAAGTAAGAAAAGAAGGTTGAGTTTCAGTTTTAAGGAGTATGCTTTGAGAAGTAATAAGTATTTAGAAAAGTGAAGAAGTAAAGTAAGAAAAGAAGATAGAGTTTCAGTTTTAAGGAGTATGCTTTGAGAAGTAATAAGTATTTAGAAAAGTGAAGAAGTAAAGTAAGAAAAGAAGATAGAATTTCAGATTTAAGGAGTATGCTTTGAAAAGTAATAAGTATTTAGAAAACTGAAGAAGTAAAGTAAGAAAAGAAGATAGAGTTTCAGATTTAAGGAGTATGCTTTGAGAAGTAATAAGTATTTAGAAAAGTGAAGAAGTAAAGTAAGAAAAGAAGATAGAGTTTCAGTTTTAAGGAGTATGCTTTGAAAAGTAATAAGTATTTTGAGAAGTGAAGAAGTAAAGTAAGAAAAGAAGGTTGAATTTCAGTTTTAAGGAGTATGCTTTGAGAATTAATAAGTATTTAGAAAAGTGAAGAAGTAAAGTAAGAAAAGAAGATAGAGTTTCAGTTTTAAGGAGTATGCTTTGAGAAGTAATAAGTATTTAGAAAACTGAAGAAGTAAAGTAAGAAAAGAAGATAGAGTTTCAGTTTTAAGGAGTATGCTTTAAGAAGTAATAAGTATTTTGAGAAGTGAAGAAGTAAAGTAAGAAAAGAAGATAGAGTTTCAGTTTGAGTGAATATGCTTTGAGAAGTACTAAGTATTTAGAAAAGTGAAGAAGTAAAGTAAGAAAAGAAGATAGAGTTTCAGTTTTAAGGAGTATGCTTTAAGAAGTAATAAGTATTTAGAAAACTGAAGAAGTAAAGTAAGAAAAGAAGATAGAGTTTCAGATTTAAGGAGTATGCTTTGAGAAGTACTAAGTATTTAGAAAAGTGAAGAAGTAAAGTAAGAAAAGAAGATAGAGTTTCAGTTTTAAGGAGTATGCTTTGAGAAGTAATAAGTATTTTGAGAAGTGAAGAAGTAAAGTAAGAAAAGAAGGTTGAATTTCAGTTTTAAGGAGTATGCTTTGAGAATTAATAAGTATTTAGAAAAGTGAAGAAGTAAAGTAAGAAAAGAAGATAGAGTTTCAGTTTGAGTGAATATGCTTTGAGAAGTAATAAGTATTTAGAAAAGTGAAGAAGTAAAGTAAGAAAAGTAGATAGAGTTTCAGTTTTAAGGAGTACGCTTTAAGAAGTAATGAGTATTTAGAAAAGTGAAGAAGTAAAGTAAGAAAAGAAGATAGAGTTTCAGTTTGAGTGAATATGCTTTGAGAAGTAATAAGTATTTAGAAAAGTGAAGAAGTAAAGTAAGAAAAGAAGGTTGAGTTTCAGTTTTAAGGAGTATGCTTTGAGAAGTAATAAGTATTTAGAAAAGTGAAGAAGTAAAGTAAGAAAAGAAGAAGAAATTCAGTTTTAAGGAGTATGCTTTGAGAAGTACTAAGTATTTAGAAAAGTGAAGAAGTAAAGTAAGAAAAGAAGATAGAGTTTCAGTTTTAAGGAGTATGCTTTGAGAAGTACTAAGTATTTAGAAAAGTGAAGAAGTAAAGTAAGAAAAGAAGATAGAGTTTCAGATTTAAGGAGTATGCTTTGAGAAGTAATGAGTATTTAGAAAAGTGAAGAAGTAAAGTAAGAAAAGAAGATAGAGTTTCAGTTTGAGTGAATATGCTTTGAGAAGTAATAAGTATTTAGAAAAGTGAAGAAGTAAAGTAAGAAAAGTAGATAGAGTTTCAGTTTTAAGGAGTACGCTTTAAGAAGTAATGAGTATTTAGAAAAGTGAAGAAGTAAAGTAAGAAAAGAAGAAGAGATTAAGTTTTAAGGAGTATGCTTTGAGAAGTAATAAGTATTTAGAAAAGTGAAGAAGTAAAGTAAGAAAAGAAGATAGAGTTTCAGTTTTAAGGAGTATGCTTTGAGAAGTACTAAGTATTTAGAAAAGTGAAGAAGTAAAGTAAGAAAAGAAGATAGAATTTCAGTTTTGAGGAGTTCGCTTTGAGAAGTAATAAGTATTTTGAGAAGTGAAGAAGTAAAGTAAGAAAAGAAGATAGAGTTTCAGTTTTAAGGAGTATGCTTTGAGAAGTAATAAGTATTTAGAAAAGTGAAGAAGTAAAGTAAGAAAAGAAGATAGAGTTTCAGTTTTAAGGAGTATGCTTTGAGAAGTAATAAGTATTTAGAAAAGTGAAGAAGTAAAGTAAGAAAAGAAGATAGAGTTTCAGTTTTAAGGAGTATGCTTTGAGAAGTAATAAGTATTTAGAAAAGTGAAGAAGTAAAGTAAGAAAAGAAGATAGAATTTCAGATTTAAGGAGTATGCTTTGAAAAGTAATAAGTATTTAGAAAACTGAAGAAGTAAAGTAAGAAAAGAAGGTTGAATTTCAGATTTAAGGAGTATGCTTTGAGAAGTAATAAGTATTTTGAGAAGTGAAGAAGTAAAGTAAGAAAAGAAGATAGAGTTTTAGATTTAAGGAGTATGCTTTGAGAAGTAATAAGTATTTAGAAAAGTGAAGAAGTAAAGTAAGAAAAGAAGAAGAAATTCAGTTTTAAGGAGTATGCTTTGAGAAGTACTAAGTATTTAGAAAAGTGAAGAAGTAAAGTAAGAAAAGAAGATAGAGTTTCAGTTTTAAGGAGTATGCTTTGAGAAGTACTAAGTATTTAGAAAAGTGAAGAAGTAAAGTAAGAAAAGAAGATAGAGTTTCAGATTTAAGGAGTATGCTTTGAGAAGTAATAAGTATTTAGAAAAGTGAAGAAGTAAAGTAAGAAAAGAAGGTTGAGTTTCAGTTTTAAGGAGTATGCTTTGAGAAGTAATAAGTATTTAGAAAAGTGAAGAAGTAAAGTAAGAAAAGAAGGTAGAGTTTCAGTTTTAAGGAGTATGCTTTGAAAAGTACTAAGTATTTTGAGAAGTGAAGAAGTAAAGTAAGAAAAGAAGATAGAGTTTCAGATTTAAGGAGTATGCTTTGAGAAGTACTAAGTATTTAGAAAAGTGAAGAAGTAAAGTAAGAAAAGAAGATAGAGTTTCAGATTTAAGGAGTATGCTTTGAGAAGTAATAAGTATTTAGAAAAGTGAAGAAGTGAAGTAAGAAAAGAAGGTTGAGTTTCAGATTTAAGGAGTATGCTTTGAGAAGTAATAAGTATTTAGAAAAGTGAAGAAGTAAAGTAAGAAAAGAAGAAGAAATTCAGTTTTAAGGAGTATGCTTTGAGAAGTAATAAGTATTTAGAAAAGTGAAGAAGTAAAGTAAGAAAAGTAGATAGAGTTTCAGTTTTAAGGAGTATGCTTTAAGAAGTAATAAGTATTTTGAGAAGTGAAGAAGTAAAGTAAGAAAAGAAGATAGAGTTTCAGTTTGAGTGAATATGCTTTGAGAAGTAATAAGTATTTAGAAAAGTGAAGAAGTAAAGTAAGAAAAGAAGATAGAGTTTCAGATTTTAAGGAGTATGCTTTGAGAAGTAATAAGTATTTAGAAAAGTGAAGAAGTAAAGTAAGAAAAGAAGGTAGAGTTTCAGTTTTAAGGAGTATGCTTTGAGAAGTAATAAGTATTTAGAAAAGTGAAGAAGTAAAGTAAGAAAAGAAGATAGAGTTTCAGTTTTAAGGAGTATGCTTTAAGAAGTAATAAGTATTTAGAAAAGTGAAGAAGTAAAGTAAGAAAAGAAGATAGAGTTTCAGATTTAAGGAGTATGCTTTAAGAAGTAATAAGTATTTAGAAAAGTGAAGAAGTAAAGTAAGAAAAGAAAGTTGAATTTCAGATTTAAGGAGTATGCTTTGAGAAGTAATAAGTATTTAGAAAAGTGAAGAAGTAAAGTAAGAAAAGAAGATAGAGTTTCAGTTTTAAGGAGTATGCTTTAAGAAGTAATAAGTATTTAGAAAACTGAAGAAGTAAAGTAAGAAAAGAAGATAGAGTTTCAGATTTAAGGAGTATGCTTTGAGAAGTAATAAGTATTTAGAAAAGTGAAGAAGTAAAGTAAGAAAAGAAGGTTGAGTTTCAGTTTGATTGAATATGCTTTGAGAAGTAATAAGTATTTAGAAAAGTGAAGAAGTAAAGTAAGAAAAGAAGATAGAGTTTCAGATTTAAGGAGTATGCTTTGAGAAGTAATAAGTATTTAGAAAACTGAAGAAGTAAAGTAAGAAAAGAAGATAGAGTTTCAGATTTAAGGAGTATGCTTTGAGAAGTAATAAGTATTTAGAAAAGTGAAGAAGTAAAGTAAGAAAAGAAGATAGAGTTTCAGATTTAAGGAGTATGCTTTGAGAAGTAATAAGTATTTAGAAAAGTGAAGAAGTAAAGTAAGAAAAGAAGATAGAGTTTCAGTTTTAAGGAGTATGTTTTGAGAAGTACTAAGTATTTAGAAAAGTGAAGAAGTAAAGTAAGAAAAGAAGATAGAGTTTCAGTTTTAAGGAGTATGTTTTGAGAAGTAAAAATTATTTAGAAAAGTGAAGAAGTAAAGTAAGAAAAGAAGGTAGAGTTTCAGTTTTAAGGAGTATGCTTTGATAAGTAATAAGTATTTTGAGAAGTGAAGAAGTAAAGTAAGAAAAGAAGATAGAGTTTCAGATTGAGTGAATATGCTTTGAGAAGTAATAAATATTTAGAAAAGTGAAGAAGTAAAGTAAGAAAAGAAGATAGAGTTTCAGATTTAAGGAGTATGCTTTGAGAAGTAATAAGTATTTAGAAAAGTGAAGAAGTAAAGTAAGAAAAGAAGATAGAGTTTCAGATTTAAGGAGTATGCTTTGAGAAGTAATAAGTATTTAGAAAAGTGAAGAAGTAAAGTAAGAAAAGAAGATAGAGTTTCAGTTTTAAGGAGTATGCTTTGAGAAGTAATAAGTATTTAGAAAAGTGAAGAAGTAAAGTAAGAAAAGAAGATAGAGTTTCAGATTTAAGGAGTATGCTTTGAGAAGTAATAAGTATTTAGAAAAGTGAAGAAGTAAAGTAAGAAAAGAAGATAGAGTTTCAGATTTAAGGAGTATGCTTTGAGAAGTAATAAGTATTTTGAGAAGTGAAGAAGTAAAGTAAGAAAAGAAGATAGAGTTTCAGATTGAGTGAATATGCTTTGAGAAGTAATAAATATTTAGAAAAGTGAAGAAGTAAAGTAAGAAAAGAAAGTTGAATTTCAGATTTAAGGAGTATGCTTTGAGAAGTAATAAGTATTTAGAAAAGTGAAGAAGTAAAGTAAGAAAAGAAGATAGAGTTTCAGTTTTAAGGAGTATGCTTTGAAAAGTAATAAGTATTTAGAAAACTGAAGAAGTAAAGTAAGAAAAGAAAGTTGAATTTCAGATTTAAGGAGTATGCTTTGAGAAGTACTAAGTATTTAGAAAAGTGAAGAAGTAAAGTAAGAAAAGAAGATAGAGTTTCAGTTTTAAGGAGTATGCTTTGAGAAGTAATAAGTATTTAGAAAACTGAAGAAGTAAAGTAAGAAAAGAAGATAGAGTTTCAGTTTTAAGGAGTATGCTTTAAGAAGTAATAAGTATTTTGAGAAGTGAAGAAGTAAAGTAAGAAAAGAAGATAGAGTTTCAGTTTGAGTGAATATGCTTTGAGAAGTACTAAGTATTTAGAAAAGTGAAGAAGTAAAGTAAGAAAAGAAGATAGAGTTTCAGTTTTAAGGAGTATGCTTTAAGAAGTAATAAGTATTTAGAAAACTGAAGAAGTAAAGTAAGAAAAGAAGATAGAGTTTCAGATTTAAGGAGTATGCTTTGAGAAGTAATAAGTATTTAGAAAAGTGAAGAAGTAAAGTAAGAAAAGAAGATAGAGTTTCAGTTTTAAGGAGTATGCTTTAAGAAGTAATAAGTATTTTGAGAAGTGAAGAAGTAAAGTAAGAAAAGAAGGTTGAGTTTCAGTTTGAGTGAATATGCTTTGAGAAGTACTAAGTATTTAGAAAAGTGAAGAAGTAAAGTAAGAAAAGAAGGTTGAATTTCAGATTTAAGGAGTATGCTTTGAGAAGTAATAAGTATTTAGAAAAGTGAAGAAGTAAAGTAAGAAAAGTAGATAGAGTTTCAGTTTTAAGGAGTACGCTTTAAGAAGTAATGAGTATTTAGAAAAGTGAAGAAGTAAAGTAAGAAAAGAAGATAGAGTTTCAGATTTTAAGAGTATGCTTTGAGAAGTAATAAGTATTTAGAAAAGTGAAGAAGTAAAGTAAGAAAAGAAGATAGAGTTTCAGATTTAAGGAGTATGCTTTGAGAAGTAATAAGTATTTAGAAAAGTGAAGAAGTAAAGTAAGAAAAGAAGAAGAGATTAAGTTTTAAGGAGTATGCTTTGAGAAGTACTAAGTATTTAGAAAAGTGAAGAAGTAAAGTAAGAAAAGAAGATAGAGTTTCAGATTTAAGGAGTATGCTTTGAGAAGTAATAAGTATTTAGAAAAGTGAAGAAGTAAAGTAAGAAAAGAAGATAGAGTTTCAGATTTAAGGAGTATGCTTTGAGAAGTAATAAGTATTTAGAAAAGTGAAGAAGTAAAGTAAGAAAAGAAGATAGAGTTTCAGATTTAAGGAGTATGCTTTGAGAAGTAATAAGTATTTAGAAAAGTGAAGAAGTAAAGTAAGAAAAGAAGATAGAGTTTCAGTTTTAAGGAGTATGTTTTGAGAAGTACTAAGTATTTAGAAAAGTGAAGAAGTAAAGTAAGAAAAGAAGATAGAGTTTCAGATTTAAGGAGTATGTTTTGAGAAGTAAAAATTATTTAGAAAAGTGAAGAAGTAAAGTAAGAAAAGAAGGTTGAGTTTCAGTTTGATTGAATATGCTTTGAGAAGTAATAAGTATTTAGAAAAGTGAAGAAGTAAAGTAAGAAAAGAAGAAGAGATTGAGTTTTAAGGAGTATGCTTTGAGAAGTAATAAGTATTTTGAGAAGTGAAGAAGTAAAGTAAGAAAAGAAGATAGAGTTTCAGATTTAAGGAGTATGCTTTGAGAAGTAATAAGTATTTAGAAAAGTGAAGAAGTAAAGTAAGAAAAGAAGGTTGAGTTTCAGTTTTAAGGAGTATGCTTTGAGAAGTAATAAGTATTTAGAAAAGTGAAGAAGTAAAGTAAGAAAAGAAGGTTGAGTTTCAGTTAAATTGAATATGCTTTGAGAAGTAATAAGTATTTAGAAAAGTGAAGAAGTAAAGTAAGAAAAGAAGATAGAGTTTTAGATTTAAGGAGTATGCTTTGAGAAGTACTAAGTATTTAGAAAAGTGAAGAAGTAAAGTAAGAAAAGAAGGTTGAATTTCAGTTTTAAGGAGTATGCTTTGAGAAGTACTAAGTATTTAGAAAAGTGAAGAAGTAAAGTAAGAAAAGAAGATAGAGTTTCAGATTTTAAGAGTATGCTTTGAGAAGTAATAAGTATTTAGAAAAGTGAAGAAGTAAAGTAAGAAAAGAAGATAGAGTTTCAGTTTGAGTGAATATGCTTTGAGAAGTAATAAGTATTTAGAAAAGTGAAGAAGTAAAGTAAGAAAAGAAGATAGAATTTCATATTTAAGGAGTATGCTTTGAAAAGAAATAAGTATTTAGAAAAGTGAAGAAGTAAAGTAAGAAAAGAAGATAGAGTTTCAGTTTGAGTGAATATGCTTTGAGAAGTACTAAGTATTTAGAAAAGTGAAGAAGTAAAGTAAGAAAAGAAGATAGAGTTTCAGTTTTAAGGAGTATGCTTTAAGAAGTAATAAGTATTTAGAAAACTGAAGAAGTAAAGTAAGAAAAGAAGATAGAGTTTCAGATTTAAGGAGTATGCTTTGAGAAGTAATAAGTATTTAGAAAAGTGAAGAAGTAAAGTAAGAAAAGAAAGTTGAATTTCAGATTTAAGGAGTATGCTTTGAGAAGTAATAAGTATTTAGAAAAGTGAAGAAGTAAAGTAAGAAAAGAAGATAGAGTTTCAGTTTTAAGGAGTATGCTTTGAAAAGTAATAAGTATTTAGAAAACTGAAGAAGTAAAGTAAGAAAAGAAAGTTGAATTTCAGATTTAAGGAGTATGCTTTGAGAAGTAATAAGTATTTAGAAAAGTGAAGAAGTAAAGTAAGAAAAGAAGGTAGAGTTTCAGTTTTAAGGAGTATGCTTTGAGAAGTACTAAGTATTTAGAAAAGTGAAGAAGTAAAGTAAGAAAAGAAGATAGAGTTTCAGTTTTAAGGAGTATGCTTTGAGAAGTAATAAGTATTTAGAAAAGTGAAGAAGTAAAGTAAGAAAAGAAGATAGAGTTTCAGATTTTAAGAGTATGTTTTGAGAAGTAATAAGTATTTAGAAAAGTGAAGAAGTAAAGTAAGAAAAGAAGATAGAGTTTCAGATTTTAAGAGTATGTTTTGAGAAGTAATAAGTATTTAGAAAAGTGAAGAAGTAAAGTAAGAAAAGAAGATAGAGTTTCAGTTTTAAGGAGTATGCTTTGATAAGTAATAAGTATTTTGAGAAGTGAAGAAGTAAAGTAAGAAAAGAAGATAGAGTTTCAGTTTGAGTGAATATGCTTTGAGAAGTAATAAGTATTTAGAAAAGTGAAGAAGTAAAGTAAGAAAAGAAGATAGAGTTTCAGATTTTAAGAGTATGCTTTGAGAAGTAATAAGTATTTAGAAAAGTGAAGAAGTAAAGTAAGAAAAGAAGATAGAGTTTCAGATTTAAGGAGTATGCTTTGAGAAGTAATAAGTATTTAGAAAAGTGAAGAAGTAAAGTAAGAAAAGAAGATAGAGTTTCAGATTTAAGGAGTATGCTTTGAGAAGTAATAAGTATTTAGAAAAGTGAAAAAGTAAAGTAAGAAAAGAAGATAGAGTTTCAGTTTTAAGGAGTATGCTTTGAAAAGTAATAAGTATTTAGAAAACTGAAGAAGTAAAGTAAGAAAAGAAGAAGAAATTAAGTTTTAAGGAGTATGCTTTGAGAAGTAATAAGTATTTTGAGAAGTGAAGAAGTAAAGTAAGAAAAGAAGATAGAGTTTCAGATTTAAGGAGTATGCTTTGAGAAGTACTAAGTATTTAGAAAAGTGAAGAAGTAAAGTAAGAAAAGAAGATAGAGTTTCAGATTTAAGGAGTATGCTTTGAGAAGTAATAAGTATTTAGAAAAGTGAAGAAGTAAAGTAAGAAAAGAAGGTAGAGTTTCAGTTTTAAGGAGTATGCTTTGAGAAGTAATAAGTATTTAGAAAAGTGAAGAAGTAAAGTAAGAAAAGAAGATAGAGTTTCAGATTTAAGGAGTATGCTTTGAGAAGTAATAAGTATTTAGAAAAGTGAAGAAGTAAAGTAAGAAAAGAAGATAGAGTTTCAGATTTAAGGAGTATGCTTTGAGAAGTACTAAGTATTTAGAAAAGTGAAGAAGTAAAGTAAGAAAAGAAGATAGAGTTTCAGATTTAAGGAGTATGCTTTGAGAAGTAATAAGTATTTAGAAAAGTGAAGAAGTAAAGTAAGAAAAGAAGATAGAGTTTCAGATTTGAGGAGTACGCTTTGAGAAGTACTAAGTATTTAGAAAAGTGAAGAAGTAAAGTAAGAAAAGAAAGTTGAATTTCAGTTTTGAGGAGTATACTTTAAGAAGTAATAAGTATTTAGAAAAGTGAAGAAGTAAAGTAATAAAAGAAGGTTGAGTTTCAGTTTTAAGGAGTATGCTTTGAGAAGTACTAAGTATTTAGAAAAGTGAAGAAGTAAAGTAAGAAAAGAAGATAGAGTTTTAGATTTAAGGAGTATGCTTTGAGAAGTACTAAGTATTTAGAAAAGTGAAGAAGTAAAGTAAGAAAAGAAGATAGATTAAGTTTTAAGGAGTATGCTTTAAGAAGTAATAAGTATTTAGAAAAGTGAAGAAGTAAAGTAAGAAAAGAAGATAGAGTTTCAGATTTTAAGAGTATGCTTTGAGAAGTAATAAGTATTTAGAAAAGTGAAGAAGTAAAGTAAGAAAAGAAGAAGAGATTAAGTTTTAAGGAGTATGCTTTGAGAAGTAATAAGTATTTTGAGAAGTGAAGAAGTAAAGTAAGAAAAGAAGATAGAGTTTCAGATTTAAGGAGTATGCTTTGAGAAGTAATAAGTATTTAGAAAAGTGAAGAAGTAAAGTAAGAAAAGAAGATAGAGTTTCAGATTTAAGGAGTATGCTTTGAGAAGTAATAAGTATTTAGAAAAGTGAAAAAGTAAAGTAAGAAAAGAAGATAGAGTTTCAGTTTTAAGGAGTATGCTTTGAAAAGTAATAAGTATTTAGAAAACTGAAGAAGTAAAGTAAGAAAAGAAGAAGAGATTAAGTTTTAAGGAGTATGCTTTGAGAAGTAATAAGTATTTTGAGAAGTGAAGAAGTAAAGTAAGAAAAGAAGATAGAGTTTCAGATTTAAGGAGTATGCTTTGAGAAGTACTAAGTATTTAGAAAAGTGAAGAAGTAAAGTAAGAAAAGAAGATAGAGTTTCAGATTTAAGGAGTATGCTTTGAGAAGTAATAAGTATTTAGAAAAGTGAAGAAGTAAAGTAAGAAAAGAAGGTAGAGTTTCAGTTTTAAGGAGTATGCTTTGAGAAGTAATAAGTATTTAGAAAAGTGAAGAAGTAAAGTAAGAAAAGAAGATAGAGTTTCAGATTTAAGGAGTATGCTTTGAGAAGTAATAAGTATTTAGAAAAGTGAAGAAGTAAAGTAAGAAAAGAAGATAGAGTTTCAGATTTAAGGAGTATGCTTTGAGAAGTACTAAGTATTTAGAAAAGTGAAGAAGTAAAGTAAGAAAAGAAGATAGAGTTTCAGATTTAAGGAGTATGCTTTGAGAAGTAATAAGTATTTAGAAAAGTGAAGAAGTAAAGTAAGAAAAGAAGATAGAGTTTCAGATTTGAGGAGTACGCTTTGAGAAGTACTAAGTATTTAGAAAAGTGAAGAAGTAAAGTAAGAAAAGAAAGTTGAATTTCAGTTTTGAGGAGTATACTTTAAGAAGTAATAAGTATTTAGAAAAGTGAAGAAGTAAAGTAATAAAAGAAGGTTGAGTTTCAGTTTTAAGGAGTATGCTTTGAGAAGTACTAAGTATTTAGAAAAGTGAAGAAGTAAAGTAAGAAAAGAAGATAGAGTTTTAGATTTAAGGAGTATGCTTTGAGAAGTACTAAGTATTTAGAAAAGTGAAGAAGTAAAGTAAGAAAAGAAGATAGATTAAGTTTTAAGGAGTATGCTTTAAGAAGTAATAAGTATTTAGAAAAGTGAAGAAGTAAAGTAAGAAAAGAAGATAGAGTTTCAGATTTTAAGAGTATGCTTTGAGAAGTAATAAGTATTTAGAAAAGTGAAGAAGTAAAGTAAGAAAAGAAAGTTGAATTTCAGTTTTAAGGAGTATGCTTTGAGAAGTAATAAGTATTTAGAAAAGTGAAGAAGTAAAGTAATAAAAGAAGGTTGAGTTTCAGTTTTAAGGAGTATGCTTTGAGAAGTACTAAGTATTTAGAAAACTGAAGAAGTAAAGTAAGAAAACTAGATAGAGTTTCAGTTTTAAGGAGTATGCTTTGAGAAGTAATAAGTATTTAGAAAAGTGAAGAAGTAAAGTAAGAAAAGAAGATAGAGTTTCAGTTTTAAGGAGTATGCTTTGAGAAGTAATAAGTATTTAGAAAAGTGAAGAAGTAAAGTAAGAAAAGAAGATAGAGTTTCAGTTTTAAGGAGTATGCTTTGAGAAGTAATAAGTATTTAGAAAACTGAAGAAGTAAAGTAAGAAAAGAAAGTTGAATTTCAGATTTAAGGAGTATGCTTTTAGAAGTAATAAGTATTTAGAAAAGTGAAGAAGTAAAGTAAGAAAAGAAGATAGAGTTTCAGTTTGAGTGAATATGCTTTGAGAAGTACTAAGTATTTTGAGAAGTGAAGAAGTAAAGTAAGAAAAGAAGATAGAGTTTCAGTTTTAAGGAGTATGCTTTGAGAAGTAATAAGTATTTAGAAAAGTGAAGAAGTAAAGTAAGAAAAGAAGGTTGAATTTCAGATTTAAGGAGTATGCTTTGAGAAGTAATAAGTATTTTGAGAAGTGAAGAAGTAAAGTAAGAAAAGAAGATAGAATTTCAGTTTTGAGGAGTACGCTTTGAGAAGTACTAAGTATTTAGAAAAGTGAAGAAGTAAAGTAAGAAAAGAAAGTTGAATTTCAGTTTTGAGGAGTATACTTTAAGAAGTAATAATTATTAATAAAAGTGAAGAAGTAAAGTAAGAAAAGTAGATAGAGTTTCAGTTTGAGTGAATATGCTTTGAGAAGTAATAAGTATTTAGAAAAGTGAAGAAGTAAAGTAAGAAAAGAAGAAGAGATTAAGTTTTAAGGAGTATGCTTTGAGAAGTAATAAGTATTTTGAGAAGTGAAGAAGTAAAGTAAGAAAAGAAGATAGAGTTTTAGATTTAAGGAGTATGCTTTGAGAAGTAATAAGTATTTAGAAAAGTGAAGAAGTAAAGTAAGAAAAGAAGATAGAGTTTCAGTTTTAAGGAGTATGCTTTGAAAAGTAATAAGTATTTAGAAAAGTGAAGAAGTAAAGTAAGAAAAGAAGATAGAGTTTCAGTTTGAGTGAATATGCTTTGAGAAGTAATAAGTATTTAGAAAAGTGAAGAAGTAAAGTAAGAAAAGAAGAAGAGATTAAGTTTTAAGGAGTATGCTTTGAGAAGTAATAAGTATTTAGAAAAGTGAAGAAGTAAAGTAAGAAAAGAAGATAGAGTTTCAGATTTAAGGAGTATGCTTTGAGAAGTAATAAGTATTTAGAAAAGTGAAGAAGTAAAGTAAGAAAAGAAGAAGAGATTAAGTTTTAAGGAGTATGCTTTGAGAAGTACTAAGTATTTAGAAAAGTGAAGAAGTAAAGTAAGAAAAGAAGAAGAGATTAAGTTTTAAGGAGTATGCTTTGAGAAGTAATAAGTATTTTGAGAAGTGAAGAAGTAAAGTAAGAAAAGAAGGTAGAGTTTCAGTTTTAAGGAGTATGCTTTGAGAAGTACTAAGTATTTAGAAAAGTGAAGAAGTAAAGTAAGAAAAGAAGATAGAGTTTCAGTTTTAAGGAGTATGCTTTGAGAAGTAATAAGTATTTTGAGAAGTGAAGAAGTAAAGTAAGAAAAGAAAGTTGAATTTCAGATTTAAGGAGTATGCTTTGAGAAGTAATAAGTATTTAGAAAAGTGAAGAAGTAAAGTAAGAAAAGAAGGTAGAGTTTCAGTTTTAAGGAGTATGCTTTGAGAAGTACTAAGTATTTAGAAAAGTGAAGAAGTAAAGTAAGAAAAGAAGATAGAGTTTCAGTTTTAAGGAGTATGCTTTGAGAAGTAATAAGTATTTTGAGAAGTGAAGAAGTAAAGTAAGAAAAGTAGATAGAGTTTCAGTTTGAGTGAATATGCTTTGAGAAGTAATAAGTATTTAGAAAAGTGAAGAAGTAAAGTAAGAAAAGAAGATAGAGTTTCAGATTTAAGGAGTATGCTTTGAGAAGTACTAAGTATTTAGAAAAGTGAAGAAGTAAAGTAAGAAAAGAAAGTTGAATTTCAGATTTAAGGAGTATGCTTTGAGAAGTACTAAGTATTTAGAAAAGTGAAGAAGTAAAGTAAGAAAAGAAGAAGAGATTAAGTTTTAAGGAGTATGCTTTGAGAAGTAATAAGTATTTTGAGAAGTGAAGAAGTAAAGTAAGAAAAGAAGATAGAGTTTCAGTTTGAGTGAATATGCTTTGAGAAGTAATAAGTATTTAGAAAAGTGAAGAAGTAAAGTAAGAAAAGAAGATAGAGTTTCAGATTTAAGGAGTATGCTTTGAGAAGTAATAAGTATTTAGAAAAGTGAAGAAGTAAAGTAAGAAAAGAAGATAGAGTTTCAGATTTAAGGAGTATGCTTTGAGAAGTAATAAGTATTTAGAAAAGTGAAGAAGTAAAGTAAGAAAAGAAGATAGAGTTTCAGTTTGAGTGAATATGCTTTGAGAAGTAATAAGTATTTAGAAAAGTGAAGAAGTAAAGTAAGAAAAGAAGAAGAGATTAAGTTTTAAGGAGTATGCTTTGAGAAGTAATAAGTATTTTGAGAAGTGAAGAAGTAAAGTAAGAAAAGAAGGTAGAGTTTCAGTTTTAAGGAGTATGCTTTGAGAAGTAATAAGTATTTAGAAAAGTGAAGAAGTAAAGTAAGAAAAGAAGATAGAGTTTCAGATTTAAGGAGTATGCTTTGAGAAGTAATAAGTATTTAGAAAAGTGAAGAAGTAAAGTAAGAAAAGAAGATAGAGTTTCAGATTTAAGGAGTATGCTTTGAGAAGTAATAAGTATTTAGAAAAGTGAAGAAGTAAAGTAAGAAAAGAAGATAGAGTTTCAGTTTTAAGGAGTATGCTTTGAGAAGTAATAAGTATTTAGAAAAGTGAAGAAGTAAAGTAAGAAAAGAAGATAGAGTTTCAGTTTGAGTGAATATGCTTTGAGAAGTAATAAGTATTTAGAAAAGTGAAGAAGTAAAGTAAGAAAAGAAGATAGAGTTTCAGATTTAAGGAGTATGCTTTGAGAAGTAATAAGTATTTAGAAAAGTGAAGAAGTAAAGTAAGAAAAGAAGATAGAGTTTCAGATTTAAGGAGTATGCTTTGAGAAGTAATAAGTATTTAGAAAAGTGAAGAAGTAAAGTAAGAAAAGAAGATAGAGTTTCAGTTTGAGTGAATATGCTTTGAGAAGTAATAAGTATTTAGAAAAGTGAAGAAGTAAAGTAAGAAAAGAAGAAGAGATTAAGTTTTAAGGAGTATGCTTTGAGAAGTAATAAGTATTTTGAGAAGTGAAGAAGTAAAGTAAGAAAAGAAGATAGAGTTTCAGATTGAGTGAATATGCTTTGAGAAGTAATAAATATTTAGAAAAGTGAAGAAGTAAAGTAAGAAAAGAAGATAGAGTTTCAGATTTAAGGAGTATGCTTTGAGAAGTAATAAGTATTTAGAAAAGTGAAGAAGTAAAGTAAGAAAAGAAGATAGAGTTTCAGATTTAAGGAGTATGCTTTGAGAAGTAATAAGTATTTAGAAAAGTGAAGAAGTAAAGTAAGAAAAGAAGATAGAGTTTCAGTTTTAAGGAGTATGCTTTGAGAAGTAATAAGTATTTAGAAAAGTGAAGAAGTAAAGTAAGAAAAGAAGATAGAGTTTCAGATTTAAGGAGTATGCTTTGAGAAGTAATAAGTATTTAGAAAAGTGAAGAAGTAAAGTAAGAAAAGAAGATAGAGTTTCAGATTTAAGGAGTATGCTTTGAGAAGTAATAAGTATTTAGAAAAGTGAAGAAGTAAAGTAAGAAAAGAAGATAGAGTTTCAGATTTAAGGAGTATGCTTTGAGAAGTAATAAGTATTTAGAAAAGTGAAGAAGTAAAGTAAGAAAAGAAGATAGAGTTTCAGATTTAAGGAGTATGCTTTGAGAAGTAATAAGTATTTAGAAAAGTGAAGAAGTAAAGTAAGAAAAGAAGATAGAATTTCAGTTTTAAGGAGTATGCTTTGAGAAGTAATAAGTATTTAGAAAAGTGAAGAAGTAAAGTAAGAAAAGAAGATAGAGTTTCAGATTTTAAGAGTATGTTTTGAGAAGTAATAAGTATTTAGAAAAGTGAAGAAGTAAAGTAAGAAAAGAAGATAGAATTTCAGTTTTGAGGAGTACGCTTTGAGAAGTAATAAGTATTTAGAAAACTGAAGAAGTAAAGTAAGAAAAGAAGGTTGAATTTCAGATTTAAGGAGTATGCTTTGAGAAGTAATAAGTATTTAGAAAAGTGAAGAAGTAAAGTAAGAAAAGAAGATAGAGTTTCAGATTTAAGGAGTATGCTTTGAGAAGTAATAAGTATTTAGAAAAGTGAAGAAGTAAAGTAAGAAAAGAAGAAGAAATTCAGTTTTAAGGAGTATGCTTTGAGAAGTACTAAGTATTTAGAAAAGTGAAGAAGTAAAGTAAGAAAAGAAGATAGAGTTTCAGTTTTAAGGAGTATGCTTTGAGAAGTAATAAGTATTTAGAAAAGTGAAGAAGTAAAGTAAGAAAAGAAGATAGAGTTTCAGTTTTAAGGAGTATGCTTTGAGAAGTAATAAGTATTTAGAAAAGTGAAGAAGTAAAGTAAGAAAAGAAGATAGAGTTTCAGATTTAAGGAGTATGCTTTGAGAAGTAATAAGTATTTAGAAAAGTGAAGAAGTAAAGTAAGAAAAGAAGATAGAGTTTCAGATTTAAGGAGTATGCTTTGAGAAGTAATAAGTATTTAGAAAAGTGAAGAAGTAAAGTAAGAAAAGAAGATAGAATTTCAGTTTTGAGGAGTATGCTTTGAGAAGTAATAAGTATTTAGAAAAGTGAAGAAGTAAAGTAAGAAAAGAAGATAGAGTTTCAGATTTTAAGAGTATGTTTTGAGAAGTAATAAGTATTTAGAAAAGTGAAGAAGTAAAGTAAGAAAAGAAGATAGAATTTCAGTTTTGAGGAGTACGCTTTGAGAAGTAATAAGTATTTAGAAAACTGAAGAAGTAAAGTAAGAAAAGAAGGTTGAATTTCAGATTTAAGGAGTATGCTTTGAGAAGTAATAAGTATTTAGAAAAGTGAAGAAGTAAAGTAAGAAAAGAAGATAGAGTTTCAGATTTAAGGAGTATGCTTTGAGAAGTAATAAGTATTTAGAAAAGTGAAGAAGTAAAGTAAGAAAAGAAGAAGAAATTCAGTTTTAAGGAGTATGCTTTGAGAAGTACTAAGTATTTAGAAAAGTGAAGAAGTAAAGTAAGAAAAGAAGATAGAGTTTCAGTTTTAAGGAGTATGCTTTGAGAAGTAATAAGTATTTAGAAAAGTGAAGAAGTAAAGTAAGAAAAGAAGATAGAGTTTCAGTTTTAAGGAGTATGCTTTGAGAAGTAATAAGTATTTAGAAAAGTGAAGAAGTAAAGTAAGAAAAGAAGAAGAAATTCAGTTTTAAGGAGTATGCTTTGAGAAGTAATAAGTATTTAGAAAAGTGAAGAAGTAAAGTAAGAAAAGAAGATAGAGTTTCAGTTTTAAGGAGTATGCTTTAAGAAGTAATAAGTATTTTGAGAAGTGAAGAAGTAAAGTAAGAAAAGAAGATAGAGTTTCAGTTTGAGTGAATATGCTTTGAGAAGTAATAAGTATTTAGAAAAGTGAAGAAGTAAAGTAAGAAAAGAAGATAGAGTTTCAGATTTTAAGGAGTATGCTTTGAGAAGTAATAAGTATTTAGAAAAGTGAAGAAGTAAAGTAAGAAAAGAAGATAGAGTTTCAGTTTGATTGAATATGCTTTGAGAAGTAATAAGTATTTAGAAAAGTGAAGAAGTAAAGTAAGAAAAGAAGGTTGAGTTTCAGTTTTAAGGAGTATGCTTTAAGAAGTAATAAGTATTTTGAGAAGTGAAGAAGTAAAGTAAGAAAAGAAGGTTGAGTTTCAGTTTGATTGAATATGCTTTGAGAAGTAATAAGTATTTAGAAAAGTGAAGAAGTAAAGTAAGAAAAGAAGAAGAGATTAAGTTTTAAGGAGTATGCTTTGAGAAGTAATAAGTATTTAGAAAAGTGAAGAAGTAAAGTAAGAAAAGTAGATAGAGTTTCAGTTTTAAGGAGTATGCTTTAAGAAGTAATAAGTATTTTGAGAAGTGAAGAAGTAAAGTAAGAAAAGAAGGTTGAGTTTCAGTTTGATTGAATATGCTTTGAGAAGTAATAAGTATTTAGAAAAGTGAAGAAGTAAAGTAAGAAAAGAAGAAGAGATTAAGTTTTAAGGAGTATGCTTTGAGAAGTAATAAGTATTTAGAAAAGTGAAGAAGTAAAGTAAGAAAAGAAGGTTGAGTTTCAGTTTGATTGAATATGCTTTGAGAAGTAATAAGTATTTAGAAAAGTGAAGAAGTAAAGTAAGAAAAGAAGGTTGAGTTTCAGATTTTAAGAGTATGCTTTGAGAAGTACTAAGTATTTAGAAAAGTGAAGAAGTAAAGTAAGAAAAGAAGATAGAGTTTCAGTTTGAGTGAATATGCTTTGAGAAGTAATAAGTATTTAGAAAAGTGAAGAAGTAAAGTAAGAAAAGAAGGTTGAGTTTCAGTTTTAAGGAGTATGCTTTGAGAAGTAATAAGTATTTAGAAAAGTGAAGAAGTAAAGTAAGAAAAGAAGGTTGAATTTCAGATTTAAGGAGTATGCTTTGAGAAGTAATAAGTATTTAGAAAAGTGAAGAAGTAAAGTAAGAAAAGTAGATAGAGTTTCAGTTTTAAGGAGTACGCTTTAAGAAGTAATGAGTATTTAGAAAAGTGAAGAAGTAAAGTAAGAAAAGAAGATAGAGTTTCAGATTTTAAGAGTATGCTTTGAGAAGTAATAAGTATTTAGAAAAGTGAAGAAGTAAAGTAAGAAAAGAAGATAGAGTTTCAGATTTAAGGAGTATGCTTTGAGAAGTAATAAGTATTTAGAAAAGTGAAGAAGTAAAGTAAGAAAAGAAGATAGAGTTTCAGTTTTAAGGAGTATGCTTTGAGAAGTAATAAGTATTTAGAAAAGTGAAGAAGTAAAGTAAGAAAAGAAGATAGAGTTTCAGTTTCAAGGAGTATGCTTTGAGAAGTACTTAGTATTTTGAGAAGTGAAGAAGTAAAGTAAGAAAAGAAGGTTGAGTTTCAGTTTGAGTGAATATGCTTTGAGAAGTAATAAGTATTTAGAAAAGTGAAGAAGTAAAGTAAGACAAGAAGATAGAGTTTCAGTTTGAGTGAATATGCTTTGAGAAGTACTAAGTATTTAGAAAAGTGAAGAAGTAAAGTAAGAAAAGAAGATAGAGTTTCAGATTTTAAGAGTATGCTTTGAGAAGTACTAAGTATTTAGAAAAGTGAAGAAGTAAAGTAAGAAAAGAAGATAGAGTTTCAGATTTAAGGAGTATGCTTTGAGAAGTAATAAGTATTTAGAAAAGTGAAGAAGTAGAGTAAGAAAAGAAGAAGAGATTAAGTTTTAAGGAGTATGCTTTGATAAGTAATAAGTATTTTGAGAAGTGAAGAAGTAAAGTAAGAAAAGAAGATAGAGTTTCAGATTTAAGGAGTATGCTTTGAGAAGTACTAAGTATTTAGAAAAGTGAAGAAGTAAAGTAAGAAAAGAAGATAGAGTTTCAGTTTTAAGGAGTATGCTTTAAGAAGTAATAAGTATTTTGAGAAGTGAAGAAGTAAAGTAAGAAAAGATGGTTGAGTTTCAGTTTGATTGAATATGCTTTGAGAAGTAATAAGTATTTAGAAAAGTGAAGAAGTAAAGTAAGAAAAGAAGATAGAGTTTCAGATTTAAGGAGTATGCTTTGAGAAGTAATAAGTATTTAGAAAAGTGAAGAAGTAAAGTAAGAAAAGAAGATAGAGTTTCAGTTTGAGTGAATATGCTTTGAGAAGTACTAAGTATTTAGAAAAGTGAAGAAGTAAAGTAAGAAAAGAAAGTTGAATTTCAGATTTAAGGAGTATGCTTTGAGAAGTAATAAGTATTTAGAAAAGTGAAGAAGTAAAGTAAGAAAAGAAGATAGAGTTTCAGTTTTAAGGAGTATGCTTTGAGAAGTAATAAGTATTTAGAAAAGTGAAGAAGTAAAGTAAGAAAAGAAGATAGAGTTTCAGTTTTAAGGAGTATGCTTTAAGAAGTAATAAGTATTTTGAGAAGTGAAGAAGTAAAGTAAGAAAAGAAGGTTGAGTTTCAGTTTGATTGAATATGCTTTGAGAAGTAATAAGTATTTTGAGAAGTGAAGAAGTAAAGTAAGAAAAGAAGATAGAGTTTCAGTTTTAAGGAGTATGCTTTGAGAAGTAATAAGTATTTAGAAAAGTGAAGAAGTAAAGTAAGAAAAGAAGATAGAGTTTCAGTTTTAAGGAGTATGCTTTGAGAAGTAATAAGTATTTAGAAAAGTGAAGAAGTAAAGTAAGAAAAGAAGTTAGAGTTTCAGATTTAAGGAGTATGCTTTGAGAAGTAATAAGTATTTAGAAAAGTGAAGAAGTAAAGTAAGAAAAGAAGGTAGAGTTTCAGTTTTAAGGAGTATGCTTTGAAAAGTAATAAGTATTTAGAAAACTGAAGAAGTAAAGTAAGAAAAGAAAGTTGAATTTCAGATTTAAGGAGTATGCTTTGAGAAGTAATAAGTATTTAGAAAAGTGAAGAAGTAAAGTAAGAAAAGAAGGTTGAGTTTCAGTTTTAAGGAGTATGCTTTGAGAAGTAATAAGTATTTAGAAAAGTGAAGAAGTAAAGTAAGAAAAGAAGATAGAGTTTCAGATTTAAGGAGTATGCTTTAAGAAGTAATAAGTATTTTGAGAAGTGAAGAAGTAAAGTAAGAAAAGAAGGTTGAGTTTCAGTTTGATTGAATATGCTTTGAGAAGTAATAAGTATTTTGAGAAGTGAAGAAGTAAAGTAAGAAAAGAAGATAGAGTTTCAGTTTGAGTGAATATGCTTTGAGAAGTAATAAGTATTTAGAAAAGTGAAGAAGTAAAGTAAGAAAAGAAGATAGAGTTTCAGATTTAAGGAGTATGCTTTGAGAAGTAATAAGTATTTAGAAAAGTGAAGAAGTAAAGTAAGAAAAGAAGATAGAGTTTCAGTTTTAAGGAGTATGCTTTGAGAAGTAATAAGTATTTAGAAAAGTGAAGAAGTAAAGTAAGAAAAGAAGATAGAGTTTCAGTTTTAAGGAGTATGCTTTGAAAAGTACTAAGTATTTAGAAAAGTGAAGAAGTAAAGTAAGAAAAGAAGATAGAGTTTCAGTTTTAAGGAGTATGCTTTGAGAAGTAATAAGTATTTAGAAAAGTGAAGAAGTAAAGTAAGAAAAGAAGAAGAGATTAAGTTTTAAGGAGTATGCTTTGAGAAGTAATAAGTATTTTGAGAAGTGAAGAAGTAAAGTAAGAAAAGAAGATAGAGTTTCAGATTTTAAGAGTATGCTTT
>CAMPDV010005695.1:0-24718 GCA_946699065.1 Loxodes magnus | reverse complement strand
AATGGAAGATGCAAACCAAATTGTAATTACATTTAGCAAAGTGACTGTCTTTGTGGAATAAATAACAAAGCTTTCTGTAACTCAACAAACGTTTGTCAAGATAGTAGTTCTTCGACAGGTCAATGTTTACCTCTTTGTACCACTTATTTTTAAAATAATTGTGCTTGCGGACTCTACGACGTTTGACTAATGTTCTAGTCTTACGTATTGTTTGAACATAAGTGAAGTGAATGGAAGATGCAAACCAAATTGTAATTCAATTTAGCAAAGTGTCTGTCTTTGTGGAATAAATAACAAAGCTTTCTGTAACTCAACAAACGTTTGTCAAGATAGTAGTTCTTCGACAGGTCTAATGTTTACCTCTTTGTACCACTTATTTTTAAAATAATTGTGCTTGCGGATCTACGACGTTTTGACTAATGTTCTAGTCTTACGTATTGTTTGAACATAAGTGAAGTGAATGGAAGATGCAAACCAAATTGTAATTCAATTTAGCAAAGTGACTGTCTTTGTGGAATAAATAACAAAGCTTTCTGTACCTCAACAAACGTTTGTCAAGATAGTAGTTCTTCGACAGGTCAATGTTTACCTCTTTGTACCACTTATTTTTAAAATAATTGTGCTTGCGGATCTACGACGTTTGACTAATGTTCTAGTCTATACGTATTGTTTGAACACTAAGTGAAGTGAATGGAAGATGCAAACCAAATTGTAATTACATTTAGCAAAGTGACTGTCTTTGTGGAATAAATAACAAAGCTTTCTGTAACTCAACAAACGTTTGTCAAGATAGTAGTTCTTCGGACAGGTCAATGTTTACCCTCTTTGTACCACTTATTTTTAAAATAATTGTGCTTGCGGATCTACGACGTTTGACTAATGTTCTAGTCTTACGTATTGTTTGAACATAAGTGAAGTGAATGGAAGATGCAAACCAAATTGTAATTACATTTAGCAAAGTGACTGTCTTTGTGGAATAAATAACAAAGCTTTCTGTAACTCAACAAACGTTTGTCAAGATAGTAGTTCTTCGACAGGTCAATGTTTACCTCTTTGTACCACTTATTTTTAAAATAATTGTGCTTGCGGATCTACGACGTTTGACTAATGTTCTAGTCTTACGTATTGTTTGAACATAAGTGAAGTGAATGGAAGATGCAAACCAAATTGTAATTACATTTAGCAAAGTGACTGTCTTTGTGGAATAAATACAAAGCTTTCTGTAACTCAACAAACGTTTGTCAAGATAGTAGTTCTTCGACAGGTCAATGTTTACCTCTTTGTACCACTTATTTTTAAAATAATTGTGCTGCGGATCTACGACGTTTGACTAATGTTCTAGTCTTACGTATTGTTTGAACATAAGTGAAGTGAATGGAAGATGCAAACCAAATTGTAATTACATTTAGCAAAGTGACTGTCTTTGTGGAATAAATAACAAGCTTTCTGTAACTCAACAAACGTTTGTCAAGATAGTAGTTCTTCGACAGGTCAATGTTTACCTCTTTGTACCACTTATTTTTAAAAATAATTGTGCTTGCGGATCTACGACGTTTGACTAATGTTCTAGTCTTACGTATTGTTTGAACATAAGTGAAGTGAATGGAAGATGCAAACCAAATTGTAATTCAATTTAGCAAAGTGACTGTCTTTGTGGAATAAATAACAAAGCTTTCTGTAACTCACAAACGTTTGTCAAGATAGTAGTTCTTCGACAGGTCAATGTTTACCTCTTTGTACCACTTATTTTTAAAATAATTGTGCTTGCGGATCTACGACGTTTGACTAATGTTCTAGTCTTACGTATTGTTTGAACATAAGTGAAGTGAATGGAAGATGCAAACCAAATTGTAATTCAATTTAGCAAAGTGACTGTCTTTGTGGAATAAATAACAAAGCTTTCTGTAACTCACAAACGTTTGTCAAGATAGTAGTTCTTCGACAGGTCAATGTTTACCTCTTTGTACCACTTATTTTAAAATAATTGTGCTTGCGGATCTACGACGTTTGACTAATGTTCTAGTCTTACGTATTGTTTGAACATAAGTGAAGTGAATGGAAGATGCAAACCAAATTGTAATTCAATGTAGCAAAGTGACTGTCTTTGTGGAATAAAATAACAAAGCTTTCTGTAACCTCAACAAACGTTTGTCAAGATAGTAGTTCTTCGACAGGTCAATGTTTACCTCTTTGTACCACTTATTTTTAAAATAATTGTGCTTGCGGATCTACGACGTTTGACTAATGTTCTAGTCTTACGTATTGTTTGAACATAAGTGAAGTGAATGGAAGATGCAAACCAAATTGTAATTCAATTTAGCAAAGTGACTGTCTTTGTGATAAATAACAAAGCTTTCTGTAACTCAACAAACGTTTGTCAAGATAGTAGTTCTTCGACAGGTCAATGTTTACCTCTTTGTACCACTTATTTTTAAAATAATTGTGCTTGCGGATCTACGACGTTTGACTAATGTTCTAGTCTTACGTATTGTTTGAACATAAGTGAAGTGAATGGAAGATGCAAACCAATTGTAATTCAATTTAGCAAAGTGACTGTCTTTGTGGAATAAATAACAAAGCTTTCTGTACTCAACAAACGTTTGTCAAGATAGTAGTTCTTCGACAGGTCAATGTTTACCTCTTTGTACCACTTATTTTTAAAAATAATTGTGCTTGCGGATCTACGACGTTTGACTAATGTTCTAGTCTTACGTATTGTTTGAACATAAGTGAAGTGAATGGAAGATGCAAACCAAATTGTAATTCAATTTAGCAAAGTGACTGTCTTTGTGGAATAAATAACAAAGCTTTCTGTAACTCAACAAACGTTTAGTCAAGATAGTAGTTCTTCGACAGGTCAATGTTTACCTCTTTGTACCACTTATTTTTAAAATAATTGTGCTTGCGGATCTACGACGTTTGACTAATGTTCTAGTCTTACGTATTGTTTGAACATAAGTGAAGTGAATGGAAGATGCAAACCAAATTGTAATTCATTTAGCAAAGTGACTGTCTTTGTGGAATAAATAACAAAGCTTTCTGTAACTCAACAAACGTTTGTCAAGATAGTAGTTCTTCGACAGGTCAATGTTTACCTCTTTGTACCACACTTATTTTTAAAATAATTGTGCTTGCGGATCTACGACGTTTGACTAATGTTCTAGTCTTACGTATTGTTTGAACATAAGTGAAGTGAATGGAAGATGCAAACCAAATTGTAATTCAATTTAGCAAAGTGACTGTCTTTGTGGAATAAATAACAAAGCTTTCTGTAACTCAACAAACGTTGTCAAGATAGTAGTTCTTCGACAGGTCAATGTTTACCTCTTTGTACCACTTATTTTTAAAATAATTGTGCTTGCGGATCTACGACGTTTGACTAATGTTCTAGTCTTACGTATTGTTTGAACATAAGTGAAGGTGAATGGAAGATGCAAACCAAATTGTAATTCAATTTAGCAAAGTGACTGTCTTTGTGGAATAAATAACAAAGCTTTCTGTAACTCAACAAACGTTTGTCAAGAAAGTAGTTCTTCGACAGGTCAATGTTTACCTCTTTGTACCACTTATTTTTAAAAATAATTGTGCTTGCGGATCTACGACGTTTGACTAATGTTCTAGTCTTACGTATTGTTTGAACATAAGTGAAGTGAATGGAAGATGCAAACCAAATTGTAATTCAATTTAGCAAAGTGACTGTCTTTGTGGAATAAATAACAAAGCTTTCTGTAACTCAACAAACGTTTGTCAAGATAGTAGTTCTTCGACAGGTCAATGTTTACCTCTTTGTACCACTTATTTTTAAAATAATTGTGCTTGCGGATCTACGACGTTTGACTAATGTTCTAGTCTTACGTATTGTTTGAACATAAGTGAAGTGAATGGAAGATGCAAACCAAATTGTAATTCAATTTAGCAAAGTGACTGTCTTTGTGGAATAAATAACAAAGCTTTCTGTAACTCAACAAACGTTTGTCAAGATAGTAGTTCTTCGACAGGTCAATGTTTACCTCTTTGTACCACTTATTTTTAAAATAATTGTGCTTGCGGATCTACGACGTTTGACTAATGTTCTAGTCTTACGTATTGTTTGAACATAAGTGAAGTGAATGGAAGATGCAAACCAAATTGTAATTACATTTAGCAAAGTGACTGTCTTGTGGAATAAATAACAAAGCTTTCTGTAACTCAACAAACGTTTGTCAAGATAGTAGTTCTTCGACAGGTCAATGTTTACCTCTTTGTACCACTTATTTTTAAAATAATTGTGCTTGCGGATCTACGACGTTTGACTAATGTTCTAGTCTTACGTATTGTTTGAACATAAGTGAAGTGAATGGAAGATGCAAACCAAATTGTAATTCAATTTAGCAAAGTGACTGTCTTTGTGGAATAAATAACAAAGCTTTCTGTAACTCAACAAACGTTTGTCAAGATAGTAGTTCTTCGACAGGTCAATGTTTACCTCTTTGTACCACTTATTTTTAAAATAATTGTGCTTGCGGATCTACGACGTTTGACTAATGTTCTAGTCTTACGTATTGTTTGAACATAAGTGAAGTGAATGGAAGATGCAAACCAAATTGTAATTCAATTTAGCAAAGTGACTGTCTTTGTGGAATAAATAACAAAGCTTTCTGTAACTCAACAAACGTTTGTCAAGATCAGTAGTTCTTCGACAGGTCAATGTTTACCTCTTTGTACCACTTATTTTTAAAATAATTGTGCTTGCGGATCTACGACGTTTGACTAATGTTCTAGTCTTACGTATTGTTTGAACATAAGTGAAGTGAATGGAAGATGCAAACCAAATTGTAATTACATTTAGCAAAGTGACTGTCTTTGTGGAATAAATAACAAAGCTTTCTGTAACTCAACAAACGTTTGTCAAGATAGTAGTTCTTCGACAGGTCAATGTTTACCTCTTTGTACCACTTATTTTTAAATAATTGTGCTTGCGGATCTACGACGTTTGACTAATGTTCTAGTCTTACGTATTGTTTGAACATAAGTGAAGTGAATGGAAGATGCAAACCAAATTGTAATTACATTTAGCAAAGTGACTGTCTTTGTGGAATAAATAACAAAGCTTTCTGTAACTCAACAAACGTTTGTCAAGATAGTAGTTCTTCGACAGGTCAATGTTTACCTCTTTGTACCACTTATTTTTAAAATAATTGTGCTTGCGGATCTACGACGTTTGACTAATGTTCTAGTCTTACGTATTGTTTGAACATAAGTGAAGTGAATGGAAGATGCAAACCAAATTGTAATTCAATTTAGCAAAGTGACTGTCTTTGTGGAATAAATAACAAAGCTTTCTGTAACTCAACAAACGTTTGTCAAGATAGTAGTTCTTCGACAGGTCAATGTTTACCTCTTTGTACCACTTATTTTTAAAATAATTGTGCTTGCGGATCTACGACGTTTGACTAATGTTCTAGTCTTACGTATTGTTTGAACATAAGTGAAGTGAATGGAAGATGCAAACCAAATTGTAATTCATTTAGCAAAGTGACTGTCTTTGTGAATAAATAACAAAGCTTTCTGTAACTCAACAAACGTTTGTCAAGATAGTAGTTCTTCGACAGGTCAATGTTTACCTCTTTGTACCACTTATTTTTAAAATAATTGTGCTTGCGGATCTACGACGTTGACTAATGTTCTAGTCTTACGTATTGTTTGAACATAAGTGAAGTGAATGGAAGATGCAAACCAAATTGTAATTTCAATTTAGCAAAGTGACTGTCTTTGTGGAATAAATAACAAAGCTTTCTGTAACTCAACAAACGTTTGTCAAGATAGTAGTTCTTCGACAGGTCAATGTTTACCTCTTTGTACCACTTATTTTTAAAATAATTGTGCTTGCGGATCTACGACGTTTGACTAATGTTCTAGTCTTACGTATTGTTTGAACATAAGTGAAGTGAATGGAAGATGCAAACCAAATTGTAATTCAATTTAGCAAAGTGACTGTCTTTGTGGAATAAATAACAAAGCTTTCTGTAACTCAACAAACGTTTGTCAAGATAGTAGTTCTTCGACAGGTCAATGTTTACCTCTTTGTACCACTTATTTTTAAAATAATTGTGCTTGCGGATCTACGACGTTTGACTAATGTTCTAGTCTTACGTATTGTTTGAACATAAGTGAAGTGAATGGAAGATGCAAACAAATTGTAATTCAATTTAGCAAAGTGACTGTCTTTGTGGAATAAATAACAAAGCTTTCTGTAACTCAACAAACGTTTGTCAAGATAGTAGTTCTTCGACAGGTCAATGTTTACCTCTTTGTACCACTTATTTTTAAAATAATTGTGCTTGCGGATCTACGACGTTTGACTAATGTTCTAGTCTTACGTATTGTTTGAACATAAGTGAAGTGAATGGAAGATGCAAACCAAATTGTAATTCAAATTTAGCAAAGTGACTGTCTTTGTGGAATAAATAACAAAGCTTTCTGTAACTCAACAAACGTTTGTCAAGATAGTAGTTCTTCGACAGGTCAATGTTTACCTCTTTGTACCACTTATTTTTAAAATAATTGTGCTTGCGGATCTACGACGTTTGACTAATGTTCTAGTCTTACGTATTGTTTGAACATAAGTGAAGTGAATGGAAGATGCAAACCAAATTGTAATTCAAATTAGCAAAGTGACTGTCTTTGTGGAATAAATAACAAAGCTTTCTGTAACTCAACAAACGTTTGTCAAGATAGTAGTTCTTCGACAGGTCAATGTTTACCTCTTTGTACCACTTATTTTTAAAATAATTGTGCTTGCGGATCTACGACGTTTGACTAATGTTCTAGTCTTACGTATTGTTTGAACATAAGTGAAGTGAATGGAAGATGCAAACCAAATTGTAATTCATTTAGCAAAGTGACTGTCTTTGTGGAATAAATAACAAAGCTTTCTGTAACTCAACAAACGTTTGTCAAGATAGTAGTTCTTCGACAGGTCAATGTTTACCTCTTTGTACCACTTATTTTTAAAAATAATTGTGCTTGCGGATCTACGACGTTTGACTAATGTTCTAGTCTTACGTATTGTTTGAACATAAGTGAAGTGAATGGAAGATGCAAACCAAATTGTAATTCAATTTAGCAAAGTGACTGTCTTTGTGGAATAAATAACAAAGCTTTCTGTAACTCAACAACGTTTGTCAAGATAGTAGTTCTTCGACAGGTCAATGTTTACCTCTTTGTACCACTTATTTTTAAAATAATTGTGCTTGCGGATCTACGACGTTTGACTAAAGTTCTAGTCTTGACGTATTGTTTGAACATAAGTGAAGTGAATGGAAGATGCAAACCAAATTGTAATTCAATTTAGCAAAGTGACTGTCTTTGTGGAATAAATAACAAAGCTTTCTGTAACTCAACAAACGTTTGTCAAGATAGTAGTTCTTCGACAGGTCAATGTTTACCTCATTTGTACCACTTATTTTTAAAATAATTGTGCTTGCGGATCTACGACGTTTGACTAATGTTCTAGTCTTACGTATTGTTTGAACATAAGTGAAGTGAATGGAAGATGCAAACCAAATTGTAATTCAATTTAGCAAAGTGACTGTCTTTGTGGAATAAATAACAAAGCTTTCTGTAACTCAACAAACGTTTGTCAAGATAGTAGTTCTTCGACAGGTCAATGTTTACCTCTTTGTACCACTTATTTTTAAAATAATTGTGCTTGCGGATCTACGACGTTTGACTAATGTTCTAGTCTTACGTATTGTTTGAACATAAGTGAAGTGAATGGAAGATGCAAACCAAATTGTAATTCAATTTAGCAAAGTGACTGTCTTTGTGGAATAAATAACAAAGCTTTCTGTAACTCAACAAACGTTTGTCAAGATAGTAGTTCTTCGACAGGTCAATGTTTACCTCTTTGTACCACTTATTTTTAAAATAATTGTGCTTGCGGATCTACGACGTTTGACTAATGTTCTAGTCTTACGTATTGTTTGAACATAAGTGAAGTGAATGGAAGATGCAAACCAAATTGTAATTCAATTAGCAAAGTGACTGTCTTTGTGGAATAAATAACAAAGCTTTCTGTAACTCAACAAACGTTTGTCAAGATAGTAGTTCTTCGACAGGTCAATGTTTACCTCTTTGTACCACTTATTTTTAAAATAATTGTGCTTGCGGATCTACGACGTTTGACTAATGTTCTAGTCTTACGTATTGTTTGAACATAAGTGAAGTGAATGGAAGATGCAAACCAAATTGTAATTCAATTTAGCAAAGTGACTGTCTTTGTGGAATAAATAACAAAGCTTTCTGTAACTCAACAAACGTTTGTCAAGATAGTAGTTCTTCGACAGGTCAATGTTTACCTCTTTGTACCACTTATTTTTAAAATAATTGTGCTTGCGGATCTACGACGTTTGACTAATGTTCTAGTCTTACGTATTGTTTGAACATAAGTGAAGTGAATGGAAGATGCAAACCAAATTGTAATTCAATTTAGCAAAGTGACTGTCTTTGTGGAATAAATAACAAAGCTTTCTGTAACTCAACAAACGTTTGTCAAGATAGTAGTTCTTCGACAGGTCAATGTTTACCTCTTTGTACCACTTATTTTTAAAATAATTGTGCTTGCGGATCTACGACGTTTGACTAATGTTCTAGTCTTACGTATTGTTTGAACATAAGTGAAGTGAATGGAAGATGCAAACCAAATTGTAATTCAATTTAGCAAAGTGACTGTCTTTGTGGAATAAATAACAAAGCTTTCTGTAACTCAACAAACGTTTGTCAAGATAGTAGTTCTTCGACAGGTCATGTTTACCTCTTTGTACCACTTATTTTTAAATAATTGTGCTTGCGGATCTACGACGTTTGACTAATGTTCTAGTCTTACGTATTGTTTGAACATAAGTGAAGTGAATGGAAGATGCAAACCAAATTGTAATTACATTTAGCAAAGTGACTGTCTTTGTGGAATAAATAACAAAGCTTTCTGTAACTCAACAAACGTTTGTCAAGATAGTAGTTCTTCGACAGGTCAATGTTTACCTCTTTGTACCACTTATTTTTAAAATAATTGTGCTTGCGGATCTACGACGTTTGACTAATGTTCTAGTCTTACGTATTGTTTGAACATAAGTGAAGTGAATGGAAGATGCAAACCAAATTGTAATTACATTTAGCAAAGTGACTGTCTTTGTGGAATAAATAACAAAGCTTTCTGTAAACTCAACAAACGTTTGTCAAGATAGTAGTTCTTCGACAGGTCAATGTTTACCTCTTTGTACCACTTATTTTTAAATAATTGTGCTTGCGGATCTACGACGTTTGACTAATGTTTCTAGTCTTACGTATTGTTTGAACATAAGTGAAGTGAATGGAAGATGCAAACCAAATTGTAATTCAATTTAGCAAAGTGACTGTCTTTGTGGAATAATAACAAAGCTTTCTGTAACTCAACAAACGTTTGTCAAGATAGTAGTTCTTCGACAGGTCAATGTTTACCTCTTTGTACCACTTATTTTTAAAATAATTGTGCTTGCGGATCTACGACGTTTGACTAATGTTCTAGTCTTACGTATTGTTTGAACATAAGTGAAGTGAATGGAAGATGCAAACCAAATTGTAATTCAATTTAGCAAAGTGACTGTCTTTGTGGAATAAATAACAAAGCTTTCTCGTAACTCAACAAACGTTTGTCAAGATAGTAGTTCTTCGACAGGTCAATGTTTACCTCTTTGTACCACTTATTTTTAAAATAATTGTGCTTGCGGATCTACGACGTTTGACTAATGTTCTAGTCTTACGTATTGTTTGAACATAAGTGAAGTGAATGGAAGATGCAAACCAAATTGTAATTACATTTAGCAAAGTGACTGTCTTTGTGGAATAAATAACAAAGCTTTCTGTAACTCAACAAACGTTTGTCAAGATAGTAGTTCTTCGACAGGTCAATGTTTACCTCTTTGTACCACTTATTTTTAAAATAATTGTGCTTGCGGATCTACGACGTTTGACTAATGTTCTAGTCTTACGTATTGTTTGAACATAAGTGAAGTGAATGGAAGATGCAAACCAAATTGTAATTACATTTAGCAAAGTGACTGTCTTTGTGGAATAAATAACAAAGCTTTCTGTAACTCAACAAACGTTTGTCAAGATAGTAGTTCTTCGACAGGTCAATGTTTACCTCTTTGTACCACTTATTTTTAAAATAATTGTGCTTGCGGATCTACGACGTTTGACTAATGTTCTAGTCTTACGTATTGTTTGAACATAAGTGAAGTGAATGGAAGATGCAAACCAAATTGTAATTCAATTTAGCAAAGTGACTGTCTTTGTGGAATAAATAACAAAGCTTTCTGTAACTCAACAAACGTTTGTCAAGATAGTAGTTCTTCGACAGGTCAATGTTTACCTCTTTGTACCACTTATTTTTAAAATAATTGTGCTTGCGGATCTACGACGTTTGACTAATGTCTAGTCTTACGTATTGTTTGAACATAAGTGAAGTGAATGGAAGATGCAAACCAAATTGTAATTAAATTTAGCAAAGTGACTGTCTTTGTGGAATAAATAACAAAGCTTTCTGTAACTCAACAAACGTTTGTCAAGATAGTAGTTCTTCGACAGGTCAATGTTTACCTCTTTGTACCACTTATTTTTAAAATAATTGTGCTTGCGGATCTACGACGTTTGACTAATGTTCTAGTCTTACGTATTGTTTGAACATAAGTGAAGTGAATGGAAGATGCAAACCAAATTGTAATTCAATTTAGCAAAGTGACTGTCTTTGTGGGAATAAATAAACAAGCTTTCTGTAACTCAACAAACGTTTGTCAAGATAGTAGTTCTTCGACAGGTCAATGTTTACCTCTTTGTACCACTTATTTTTAAAATAATTGTGCTTGCGGATCTACGACGTTTGACTAATGTTCTAGTCTTACGTATTGTTTGAACATAAGTGAAGTGAATGGAAGATGCAAACCAATTGTAATTCAATTTAGCAAAGTGACTGTCTTTGTGGAATAAATAACAAAGCTTTCTGTAACTCAACAACGTTTGTCAAGATAGTAGTTCTTCGACAGGTCAATGTTTACCTCTTTGTACCACTTATTTTTAAAATAATTGTGCTTGCGGATCTACGACGTTTGACTAATGTTCTAGTCTTACGTATTGTTTGAACATAAGTGAAGTGAATGGAAGATGCAAACCAAATTGTAATTACATTTAGCAAAGTGACTGTCTTTGTGGAATAAATAACAAAGCTTCTCTGTAACTCAACAAACGTTTGTCAAGATAGTAGTTCTTCGACAGGTCAATGTTTACCTCTTTGTACCACTTATTTTTAAAATAATTGTGCTTGCGGATCTACGACGTTTGACTAATGTTCTAGTCTTACGTATTGTTTGAACATAAGTGAAGTGAATGGAAGATGCAAACCAAATTGTAATTACATTTAGCAAAGTGACTGTCTTTGTGAATAAATAACAAAGCTTTCTGTAACTCAACCAAACGTTTGTCAAGATAGTAGTTCTTCGACAGGTCAATGTTTACCTCTTTGTACCACTTATTTTAAAATAATTGTGCTTGCGGATCTACGACGTTTGACTAATGTTCTAGTCTTACGTATTGTTTGAACATAAGTGAAGTGAATGGAAGATGCAAACCAAATTGTAATTACATTTAGCAAAGTGACTGTCTTTGTGGAATAAATAACAAAGCTTTCTGTAACTCAACAAACGTTTGTCAAGATAGTAGTTCTTCGACAGGTCAATGTTTACCTCTTTGTACCACTTATTTTTAAAATAATTGTGCTTGCGGATCTACGACGTTTGACTAATGTTCTAGTCTTACGTATTGTTTGAACATAAGTGAAGTGAATGGAAGATGCAAACCAAATTGTAATTACATTTAGCAAAGTGACTGTCTTTGTGGAATAAATAACAAAGCTTTCTGTAACTCAACAAACGTTTGTCAAGATAGTAGTTCTTCGACAGGTCAATGTTTACCTCTTTGTACCACTTATTTTTAAAATAATTGTGCTTGCGGATCTACGACGTTTGACTAATGTTCTAGTCTTACGTATTGTTTGAACATAAGTGAAGTGAATGGAAGATGCAAACCAAATTGTAATTACATTTAGCAAAGTGACTGTCTTTGTGGAATAAATAACAAAGCTTTCTGTAACTCAACAAACGTTTGTCAAGATAGTAGTTCTTCGACAGGTCAATGTTTACCTCTTTGTACCACTTATTTTTTAAAATAATTGTGCTTGCGGATCTACGACGTTTGACTAATGTTCTAGTCTTACGTATTGTTTGAACATAAGTGAAGTGAATGGAAGATGCAAACCAAATTGTAATTACATTTAGCAAAGTGACTGTCTTTGTGGAATAAATAACAAAGCTTTCTGTAACTCAACAAACGTTTGTCAAGATAGTAGTTCTTCGACAGGTCAATGTTTACCTCTTTGTACCACTTATTTTTAAAATAATTGTGCTTGCGGATCTACGACGTTTGACTAATGTTCTAGTCTTACGTATTGTTTGAACATAAGTGAAGTGAATGGAAGATGCAAACCAAATTGTAATTACATTTAGCAAAGTGACTGTCTTTGTGGAATAAATAACAAAGCTTTCTGTAACTCAACAAACGTTTGTCAAGATAGTAGTTCTTCGACAGGTCAATGTTTACCTCTTTGTACCACTTATTTTTAAAATAATTGTGCTTGCGGATCTACGACGTTTGACTAATGTTCTAGTCTTACGTATTGTTTGAACATAAGTGAAGTGAATGGAAGATGCAAACCAAATTGTAATTACATTTAGCAAAGTGACTGTCTTTGTGGAATAAATAACAAAGCTTTCTGTAACTCAACAAACGTTTGTCAAGATAGTAGTTCTTCGACAGGTCAATGTTTACCTCTTTGTACCACTTATTTTTAAAATAATTGTGCTTGCGGATCTACGACGTTTGACTAATGTTCTAGTCTTACGTATTGTTTGAACATAAGTGAAGTGAATGGAAGATGCAAACCAAATTGTAATTCAATTTAGCAAAGTGACTGTCTTTGTGGAATAAATAACAAAGCTTTCTGTAACTCAACAAACGTTTGTCAAGATAGTAGTTCTTCGACAGGTCAATGTTTACCTCTTTGTACCACTTATTTTTAAAATAATTGTGCTTGCGGATCTACGACGTTTGACTAATGTTCTAGTCTTACGTATTGTTTGAACATAAGTGAAGTGAATGGAAGATGCAAACCAAATTGTAATTACATTTAGCAAAGTGACTGTCTTTGTGGAATAAATAACAAAGCTTTCTGTAACTCAACAAACGTTTGTCAAGATAGTAGTTCTTCGACAGGTCAATGTTTACCTCTTTGTACCACTTATTTTTAAAATAATTGTGCTTGCGGATCTACGACGTTTGACTAATGTTCTAGTCTTACGTATTGTTTGAACATAAGTGAAGTGAATGGAAGATGCAAACCAAATTGTAATTACATTTAGCAAAGTGACTGTCTTTGTGGAATAAATAACAAAGCTTTCTGTAACTCAACAAACGTTTGTCAAGATAGTAGTTCTTCGACAGGTCAATGTTTACCTCTTTGTACCACTTATTTTTAAAATAATTGTGCTTGCGGATCTACGACGTTTGACTAATGTTCTAGTCTTACGTATTGTTTGAACATAAGTGAAGTGAATGGAAGATGCAAACCAAATTGTAATTACATTTAGCAAAGTGACTGTCTTTGTGGAATAAATAACAAAGCTTTCTGTAACTCAACAAACGTTTGTCAAGATAGTAGTTCTTCGACAGGTCAATGTTTACCTCTTTGTACCACTTATTTTTAAAATAATTGTGCTTGCGGATCTACGACGTTTGACTAATGTTCTAGTCTTACGTATTGTTTGAACATAAGTGAAGTGAATGGAAGATGCAAACCAAATTGTAATTACATTTAGCAAAGTGACTGTCTTTGTGGAATAAATAACAAAGCTTTCTGTAACTCAACAAACGTTTGTCAAGATAGTAGTTCTTCGACAGGTCAATGTTTACCTCTTTGTACCACTTATTTTTAAAATAATTGTGCTTGCGGATCTACGACGTTTGACTAATGTTCTAGTCTTACGTATTGTTTGAACATAAGTGAAGTGAATGGAAGATGCAAACCAAATTGTAATTCAATTTAGCAAAGTGACTGTCTTTGTGGAATAAATAACAAAGCTTTCTGTAACTCAACAAACGTTTGTCAAGATAGTAGTTCTTCGACAGGTCAATGTTTACCTCTTTGTACCACTTATTTTTAAAATAATTGTGCTTGCGGATCTACGACGTTTGACTAATGTTCTAGTCTTACGTATTGTTTGAACATAAGTGAAGTGAATGGAAGATGCAAACCAAATTGTAATTCAATTTAGCAAAGTGACTGTCTTTGTGGAATAAATAACAAAGCTTTCTGTAACTCAACAAACGTTTGTCAAGATAGTAGTTCTTCGACAGGTCAATGTTTACCTCTTTGTACCACTTATTTTTAAAATAATTGTGCTTGCGGATCTACGACGTTTGACTAATGTTCTAGTCTTACGTATTGTTTGAACATAAGTGAAGTGAATGGAAGATGCAAACCAAATTGTAATTCAATTTAGCAAAGTGACTGTCTTTGTGGAATAAATAACAAAGCTTTCTGTAACTCAACAAACGTTTGTCAAGATAGTAGTTCTTCGACAGGTCAATGTTTACCTCTTTGTACCACTTATTTTTAAAATAATTGTGCTTGCGGATCTACGACGTTTGACTAATGTTCTAGTCTTACGTATTGTTTGAACATAAGTGAAGTGAATGGAAGATGCAAACCAAATTGTAATTCAATTTAGCAAAGTGACTGTCTTTGTGGAATAAATAACAAAGCTTTCTGTAACTCAACAAACGTTTGTCAAGATAGTAGTTCTTCGACAGGTCAATGTTTACCTCTTTGTACCACTTATTTTTAAAATAATTGTGCTTGCGGATCTACGACGTTTGACTAATGTTCTAGTCTTACGTATTGTTTGAACATAAGTGAAGTGAATGGAAGATGCAAACCAAATTGTAATTCAATTTAGCAAAGTGACTGTCTTTGTGGAATAAATAACAAAGCTTTCTGTAACTCAACAAACGTTTGTCAAGATAGTAGTTCTTCGACAGGTCAATGTTTACCTCTTTGTACCACTTATTTTTAAAATAATTGTGCTTGCGGATCTACGACGTTTGACTAATGTTCTAGTCTTACGTATTGTTTGAACATAAGTGAAGTGAATGGAAGATGCAAACCAAATTGTAATTCAATTTAGCAAAGTGACTGTCTTTGTGGAATAAATAACAAAGCTTTCTGTAACTCAACAAACGTTTGTCAAGATAGTAGTTCTTCGACAGGTCAATGTTTACCTCTTTGTACCACTTATTTTTAAAATAATTGTGCTTGCGGATCTACGACGTTTGACTAATGTTCTAGTCTTACGTATTGTTTGAACATAAGTGAAGTGAATGGAAGATGCAAACCAAATTGTAATTACATTTAGCAAAGTGACTGTCTTTGTGGAATAAATAACAAAGCTTTCTGTAACTCAACAAACGTTTGTCAAGATAGTAGTTCTTCGACAGGTCAATGTTTACCTCTTTGTACCACTTATTTTTAAAATAATTGTGCTTGCGGATCTACGACGTTTGACTAATGTTCTAGTCTTACGTATTGTTTGAACATAAGTGAAGTGAATGGAAGATGCAAACCAAATTGTAATTACATTTAGCAAAGTGACTGTCTTTGTGGAATAAATAACAAAGCTTTCTGTAACTCAACAAACGTTTGTCAAGATAGTAGTTCTTCGACAGGTCAATGT
The DNA here is from genome assembly GCA_946699065.1 of Loxodes magnus. Taxonomy (NCBI): domain Eukaryota; phylum Ciliophora; class Karyorelictea; order Loxodida; family Loxodidae; genus Loxodes; species Loxodes magnus. The sequence goes on along the minus strand of CAMPDV010005695.1, from coordinate 8,861 downwards.
TTACCTCTTTGTACCACTTATTTTTAAAATAATTGTGCTTGCGGATCTACGACGTTTGACTAATGTTCTAGTCTTACGTATTGTTTGAACATAAGTGAAGTGAATGGAAGATGCAAACCAAATTGTAATTCAATTTAGCAAAGTGACTGTCTTTGTGGAATAAATAACAAAGCTTTCTGTAACTCAACAAACGTTTGTCAAGATAGTAGTTCTTCGACAGGTCAATGTTTACCTCTTTGTACCACTTATTTTTAAAATAATTGTGCTTGCGGATCTACGACGTTTGACTAATGTTCTAGTCTTACGTATTGTTTGAACATAAGTGAAGTGAATGGAAGATGCAAACCAAATTGTAATTACATTTAGCAAAGTGACTGTCTTTGTGGAATAAATAACAAAGCTTTCTGTAACTCAACAAACGTTTGTCAAGATAGTAGTTCTTCGACAGGTCAATGTTTACCTCTTTGTACCACTTATTTTTAAAATAATTGTGCTTGCGGATCTACGACGTTTGACTAATGTTCTAGTCTTACGTATTGTTTGAACATAAGTGAAGTGAATGGAAGATGCAAACCAAATTGTAATTACATTTAGCAAAGTGACTGTCTTTGTGGAATAAATAACAAAGCTTTCTGTAACTCAACAAACGTTTGTCAAGATAGTAGTTCTTCGACAGGTCAATGTTTACCTCTTTGTACCACTTATTTTTAAAATAATTGTGCTTGCGGATCTACGACGTTTGACTAATGTTCTAGTCTTACGTATTGTTTGAACATAAGTGAAGTGAATGGAAGATGCAAACCAAATTGTAATTCAATTTAGCAAAGTGACTGTCTTTGTGGAATAAATAACAAAGCTTTCTGTAACTCAACAAACGTTTGTCAAGATAGTAGTTCTTCGACAGGTCAATGTTTACCTCTTTGTACCACTTATTTTTAAAATAATTGTGCTTGCGGATCTACGACGTTTGACTAATGTTCTAGTCTTACGTATTGTTTGAACATAAGTGAAGTGAATGGAAGATGCAAACCAAATTGTAATTCAATTTAGCAAAGTGACTGTCTTTGTGGAATAAATAACAAAGCTTTCTGTAACTCAACAAACGTTTGTCAAGATAGTAGTTCTTCGACAGGTCAATGTTTACCTCTTTGTACCACTTATTTTTAAAATAATTGTGCTTGCGGATCTACGACGTTTGACTAATGTTCTAGTCTTACGTATTGTTTGAACATAAGTGAAGTGAATGGAAGATGCAAACCAAATTGTAATTACATTTAGCAAAGTGACTGTCTTTGTGGAATAAATAACAAAGCTTTCTGTAACTCAACAAACGTTTGTCAAGATAGTAGTTCTTCGACAGGTCAATGTTTACCTCTTTGTACCACTTATTTTTAAAATAATTGTGCTTGCGGATCTACGACGTTTGACTAATGTTCTAGTCTTACGTATTGTTTGAACATAAGTGAAGTGAATGGAAGATGCAAACCAAATTGTAATTCAATTTAGCAAAGTGACTGTCTTTGTGGAATAAATAACAAAGCTTTCTGTAACTCAACAAACGTTTGTCAAGATAGTAGTTCTTCGACAGGTCAATGTTTACCTCTTTGTACCACTTATTTTTAAAATAATTGTGCTTGCGGATCTACGACGTTTGACTAATGTTCTAGTCTTACGTATTGTTTGAACATAAGTGAAGTGAATGGAAGATGCAAACCAAATTGTAATTCAATTTAGCAAAGTGACTGTCTTTGTGGAATAAATAACAAAGCTTTCTGTAACTCAACAAACGTTTGTCAAGATAGTAGTTCTTCGACAGGTCAATGTTTACCTCTTTGTACCACTTATTTTTAAAATAATTGTGCTTGCGGATCTACGACGTTTGACTAATGTTCTAGTCTTACGTATTGTTTGAACATAAGTGAAGTGAATGGAAGATGCAAACCAAATTGTAATTCAATTTAGCAAAGTGACTGTCTTTGTGGAATAAATAACAAAGCTTTCTGTAACTCAACAAACGTTTGTCAAGATAGTAGTTCTTCGACAGGTCAATGTTTACCTCTTTGTACCACTTATTTTTAAAATAATTGTGCTTGCGGATCTACGACGTTTGACTAATGTTCTAGTCTTACGTATTGTTTGAACATAAGTGAAGTGAATGGAAGATGCAAACCAAATTGTAATTCAATTTAGCAAAGTGACTGTCTTTGTGGAATAAATAACAAAGCTTTCTGTAACTCAACAAACGTTTGTCAAGATAGTAGTTCTTCGACAGGTCAATGTTTACCTCTTTGTACCACTTATTTTTAAAATAATTGTGCTTGCGGATCAACGACGTTTGACTAATGTTCTAGTCTTACGTATTGTTTGAACATAAGTGAAGTGAATGGAAGATGCAAACCAAATTGTAATTCAATTTAGCAAAGTGACTGTCTTTGTGGAATAAATAACAAAGCTTTCTGTAACTCAACAAACGTTTGTCAAGATAGTAGTTCTTCGACAGGTCAATGTTTACCTCTTTGTACCACTTATTTTTAAAATAATTGTGCTTGCGGATCTACGACGTTTGACTAATGTTCTAGTCTTACGTATTGTTTGAACATAAGTGAAGTGAATGGAAGATGCAAACCAAATTGTAATTCAATTTAGCAGAGTGAATGTCTTTGTGGAATAAATAACAAAGCTTTCTGTAACTCAACAAACGTTTGTCAAGATAGTAGTTCTTCGACAGGTCAATGTTTACCTCTTTGTACCACTTATTTTTAAAATAATTGTGCTTGCGGATCTACGACGTTTGACTAATGTTCTAGTCTTACGTATTGTTTGAACATAAGTGAAGTGAATGGAAGATGCAAACCAAATTGTAATTCAATTTAGCAAAGTGACTGTCTTTGTGGAATAAATAACAAAGCTTTCTGTAACTCAACAAACGTTTGTCAAGATAGTAGTTCTTCGACAGGTCAATGTTTACCTCTTTGTACCACTTATTTTTAAAATAATTGTGCTTGCGGATCTACGACGTTTGACTAATGTTCTAGTCTTACGTATTGTTTGAACATAAGTGAAGTGAATGGAAGATGCAAACCAAATTGTAATTCAATTTAGCAAAGTGACTGTCTTTGTGGAATAAATAACAAAGCTTTCTGTAACTCAACAAACGTTTGTCAAGATAGTAGTTCTTCGACAGGTCAATGTTTACCTCTTTGTACCACTTATTTTTAAAATAATTGTGCTTGCGGATCTACGACGTTTGACTAATGTTCTAGTCTTACGTATTGTTTGAACATAAGTGAAGTGAATGGAAGATGCAAACCAAATTGTAATTCAATTTAGCAAAGTGACTGTCTTTGTGGAATAAATAACAAAGCTTTCTGTAACTCAACAAACGTTTGTCAAGATAGTAGTTCTTCGACAGGTCAATGTTTACCTCTTTGTACCACTTATTTTTAAAATAATTGTGCTTGCGGATCTACGACGTTTGACTAATGTTCTAGTCTTACGTATTGTTTGAACATAAGTGAAGTGAATGGAAGATGCAAACCAAATTGTAATTCAATTTAGCAGAGTGAATGTCTTTGTGGAATAAATAACAAAGCTTTCTGTAACTCAACAAACGTTTGTCAAGATAGTAGTTCTTCGACAGGTCAATGTTTACCTCTTTGTACCACTTATTTTTAAAATAATTGTGCTTGCGGATCTACGACGTTTGACTAATGTTCTAGTCTTACGTATTGTTTGAACATAAGTGAAGTGAATGGAAGATGCAAACCAAATTGTAATTCAATTTAGCAAAGTGACTGTCTTTGTGGAATAAATAACAAAGCTTTCTGTAACTCAACAAACGTTTGTCAAGATAGTAGTTCTTCGACAGGTCAATGTTTACCTCTTTGTACCACTTATTTTTAAAATAATTGTGCTTGCGGATCTACGACGTTTGACTAATGTTCTAGTCTTACGTATTGTTTGAACATAAGTGAAGTGAATGGAAGATGCAAACCAAATTGTAATTCAATTTAGCAAAGTGACTGTCTTTGTGGAATAAATAACAAAGCTTTCTGTAACTCAACAAACGTTTGTCAAGATAGTAGTTCTTCGACAGGTCAATGTTTACCTCTTTGTACCACTTATTTTTAAAATAATTGTGCTTGCGGATCTACGACGTTTGACTAATGTTCTAGTCTTACGTATTGTTTGAACATAAGTGAAGTGAATGGAAGATGCAAACCAAATTGTAATTCAATTTAGCAAAGTGACTGTCTTTGTGGAATAAATAACAAAGCTTTCTGTAACTCAACAAACGTTTGTCAAGATAGTAGTTCTTCGACAGGTCAATGTTTACCTCTTTGTACCACTTATTTTTAAAATAATTGTGCTTGCGGATCTACGACGTTTGACTAATGTTCTAGTCTTACGTATTGTTTGAACATAAGTGAAGTGAATGGAAGATGCAAACCAAATTGTAATTCAATTTAGCAAAGTGACTGTCTTTGTGGAATAAATAACAAAGCTTTCTGTAACTCAACAAACGTTTGTCAAGATAGTAGTTCTTCGACAGGTCAATGTTTACCTCTTTGTACCACTTATTTTTAAAATAATTGTGCTTGCGGATCTACGACGTTTGACTAATGTTCTAGTCTTACGTATTGTTTGAACATAAGTGAAGTGAATGGAAGATGCAAACCAAATTGTAATTCAATTTAGCAAAGTGACTGTCTTTAAGGAATAAATAACAAAGCTTTCTGTAACTCAACAAATGTTTGTCAAGATAGTAGTTCTTCGACAGGTCAATGTTTACCTCTTTGTACCACTTATTTTTAAAATAATTGTGCTTGCGGATCTACGACGTTTGACTAATGTTCTAGTCTTACGTATTGTTTGAACATAAGTGAAGTGAATGGAAGATGCAAACCAAATTGTAATTCAATTTAGCAAAGTGACTGTCTTTGTGGAATAAATAACAAAGCTTTCTGTAACTCAACAAACGTTTGTCAAGATAGTAGTTCTTCGACAGGTCAATGTTTACCTCTTTGTACCACTTATTTTTAAAATAATTGTGCTTGCGGATCTACGACGTTTGACTAATGTTCTAGTCTTACGTATTGTTTGAACATAAGTGAAGTGAATGGAAGATGCAAACCAAATTGTAATTCAATTTAGCAAAGTGACTGTCTTTGTGGAATAAATAACAAAGCTTTCTGTAACTCAACAAACGTTTGTCAAGATAGTAGTTCTTCGACAGGTCAATGTTTACCTCTTTGTACCACTTATTTTTAAAATAATTGTGCTTGCGGATCTACGACGTTTGACTAATGTTCTAGTCTTACGTATTGTTTGAACATAAGTGAAGTGAATGGAAGATGCAAACCAAATTGTAATTCAATTTAGCAAAGTGACTGTCTTTGTGGAATAAATAACAAAGCTTTCTGTAACTCAACAAACGTTTGTCAAGATAGTAGTTCTTCGACAGGTCAATGTTTACCTCTTTGTACCACTTATTTTTAAAATAATTGTGCTTGCGGATCTACGACGTTTGACTAATGTTCTAGTCTTACGTATTGTTTGAACATAAGTGAAGTGAATGGAAGATGCAAACCAAATTGTAATTCAATTTAGCAGAGTGAATGTCTTTGTGGAATAAATAACAAAGCTTTCTGTAACTCAACAAACGTTTGTCAAGATAGTAGTTCTTCGACAGGTCAATGTTTACCTCTTTGTACCACTTATTTTTAAAATAATTGTGCTTGCGGATCTACGACGTTTGACTAATGTTCTAGTCTTACGTATTGTTTGAACATAAGTGAAGTGAATGGAAGATGCAAACCAAATTGTAATTCAATTTAGCAAAGTGACTGTCTTTGTGGAATAAATAACAAAGCTTTCTGTAACTCAACAAACGTTTGTCAAGATAGTAGTTCTTCGACAGGTCAATGTTTACCTCTTTGTACCACTTATTTTTAAAATAATTGTGCTTGCGGATCTACGACGTTTGACTAATGTTCTAGTCTTACGTATTGTTTGAACATAAGTGAAGTGAATGGAAGATGCAAACCAAATTGTAATTACATTTAGCAAAGTGACTGTCTTTGTGGAATAAATAACAAAGCTTTCTGTAACTCAACAAACGTTTGTCAAGATAGTAGTTCTTCGACAGGTCAATGTTTACCTCTTTGTACCACTTATTTTTAAAATAATTGTGCTTGCGGATCTACGACGTTTGACTAATGTTCTAGTCTTACGTATTGTTTGAACATAAGTGAAGTGAATGGAAGATGCAAACCAAATTGTAATTCAATTTAGCAAAGTGACTGTCTTTGTGGAATAAATAACAAAGCTTTCTGTAACTCAACAAACGTTTGTCAAGATAGTAGTTCTTCGACAGGTCAATGTTTACCTCTTTGTACCACTTATTTTTAAAATAATTGTGCTTGCGGATCTACGACGTTTGACTAATGTTCTAGTCTTACGTATTGTTTGAACATAAGTGAAGTGAATGGAAGATGCAAACCAAATTGTAATTACATTTAGCAAAGTGACTGTCTTTGTGGAATAAATAACAAAGCTTTCTGTAACTCAACAAACGTTTGTCAAGATAGTAGTTCTTCGACAGGTCAATGTTTACCTCTTTGTACCACTTATTTTTAAAATAATTGTGCTTGCGGATCTACGACGTTTGACTAATGTTCTAGTCTTACGTATTGTTTGAACATAAGTGAAGTGAATGGAAGATGCAAACCAAATTGTAATTCAATTTAGCAAAGTGACTGTCTTTGTGGAATAAATAACAAAGCTTTCTGTAACTCAACAAACGTTTGTCAAGATAGTAGTTCTTCGACAGGTCAATGTTTACCTCTTTGTACCACTTATTTTTAAAATAATTGTGCTTGCGGATCTACGACGTTTGACTAATGTTCTAGTCTTACGTATTGTTTGAACATAAGTGAAGTGAATGGAAGATGCAAACCAAATTGTAATTCAATTTAGCAAAGTGACTGTCTTTGTGGAATAAATAACAAAGCTTTCTGTAACTCAACAAACGTTTGTCAAGATAGTAGTTCTTCGACAGGTCAATGTTTACCTCTTTGTACCACTTATTTTTAAAATAATTGTGCTTGCGGATCTACGACGTTTGACTAATGTTCTAGTCTTACGTATTGTTTGAACATAAGTGAAGTGAATGGAAGATGCAAACCAAATTGTAATTCAATTTAGCAAAGTGACTGTCTTTGTGGAATAAATAACAAAGCTTTCTGTAACTCAACAAACGTTTGTCAAGATAGTAGTTCTTCGACAGGTCAATGTTTACCTCTTTGTACCACTTATTTTTAAAATAATTGTGCTTGCGGATCTACGACGTTTGACTAATGTTCTAGTCTTACGTATTGTTTGAACATAAGTGAAGTGAATGGAAGATGCAAACCAAATTGTAATTCAATTTAGCAAAGTGACTGTCTTTGTGGAATAAATAACAAAGCTTTCTGTAACTCAACAAACGTTTGTCAAGATAGTAGTTCTTCGACAGGTCAATGTTTACCTCTTTGTACCACTTATTTTTAAAATAATTGTGCTTGCGGATCTACGACGTTTGACTAATGTTCTAGTCTTACGTATTGTTTGAACATAAGTGAAGTGAATGGAAGATGCAAACCAAATTGTAATTCAATTTAGCAGAGTGAATGTCTTTGTGGAATAAATAACAAAGCTTTCTGTAACTCAACAAACGTTTGTCAAGATAGTAGTTCTTCGACAGGTCAATGTTTACCTCTTTGTACCACTTATTTTTAAAATAATTGTGCTTGCGGATCTACGACGTTTGACTAATGTTCTAGTCTTACGTATTGTTTGAACATAAGTGAAGTGAATGGAAGATGCAAACCAAATTGTAATTCAATTTAGCAAAGTGACTGTCTTTGTGGAATAAATAACAAAGCTTTCTGTAACTCAACAAACGTTTGTCAAGATAGTAGTTCTTCGACAGGTCAATGTTTACCTCTTTGTACCACTTATTTTTAAAATAATTGTGCTTGCGGATCTACGACGTTTGACTAATGTTCTAGTCTTACGTATTGTTTGAACATAAGTGAAGTGAATGGAAGATGCAAACCAAATTGTAATTCAATTTAGCAAAGTGACTGTCTTTGTGGAATAAATAACAAAGCTTTCTGTAACTCAACAAACGTTTGTCAAGATAGTAGTTCTTCGACAGGTCAATGTTTACCTCTTTGTACCACTTATTTTTAAAATAATTGTGCTTGCGGATCTACGACGTTTGACTAATGTTCTAGTCTTACGTATTGTTTGAACATAAGTGAAGTGAATGGAAGATGCAAACCAAATTGTAATTCAATTTAGCAAAGTGACTGTCTTTGTGGAATAAATAACAAAGCTTTCTGTAACTCAACAAACGTTTGTCAAGATAGTAGTTCTTCGACAGGTCAATGTTTACCTCTTTGTACCACTTATTTTTAAAATAATTGTGCTTGCGGATCTACGACGTTTGACTAATGTTCTAGTCTTACGTATTGTTTGAACATAAGTGAAGTGAATGGAAGATGCAAACCAAATTGTAATTCAATTTAGCAAAGTGACTGTCTTTGTGGAATAAATAACAAAGCTTTCTGTAACTCAACAAACGTTTGTCAAGATAGTAGTTCTTCGACAGGTCAATGTTTACCTCTTTGTACCACTTATTTTTAAAATAATTGTGCTTGCGGATCTACGACGTTTGACTAATGTTCTAGTCTTACGTATTGTTTGAACATAAGTGAAGTGAATGGAAGATGCAAACCAAATTGTAATTCAATTTAGCAAAGTGACTGTCTTTGTGGAATAAATAACAAAGCTTTCTGTAACTCAACAAACGTTTG
>CAMPDV010005694.1:0-23385 GCA_946699065.1 Loxodes magnus | reverse complement strand
CTAAAATATAAATTAGAATATCCAAAATGTTAGTAATAATATAATAATTACGAATCTGTATTCGGTTTGTCAAGATATGCTTGGAGATGAAAGTTAGCCTATAGAAAAGTGAAGAAGTAAAGTAAGAAAAGAAGATAGAATTTCCGTTTTAAGAGTATGCTTTGAGAAGTAATAAGTATTTAGAAAAGTGAAGAAGTAGAGTAAGAAAAGAAGAAAGAATTTCAGTTTTAAGTAGTATGCTTTGAGAAGTAATAAGTATTTAGAAAAGTGAAGAAGTAGAGTAAGAAAAGAAGAAAGAATTTCCGTTTTAAGGAGTATGCTTTGAGAAGTAATAAGTATTTAGAAAAGTGAATAAGTAGAGTAAGAAAAGAAGAAAGAATTTCCGTTTTAAGGAGTATGCTTTGAGAAGTAATAAGTATTTAGAAAAGTGAATAAGTAGAGTAAGAAAAGAAGAAAGAATTTCAGTTTTAAGGAGTATGCTTTGAGAAGTAATAAGTATTTAGAAAAGTGAAGAAGTAAAGTAAGAAAAGAATATCTAATGATAAGTTTTCGTAGCATGCACTAAAATATAAATTAGAATATCCAAAATGTTAGTAATAATATAATAATTACGAATCTGTATTCGGTTTGTCAAGATATGCTTGGAGATGAAAGTTAGCCTATAGAAAAGTGAAGAAGTAAAGTAAGAAAAAAATATCTAATGATAAGTTTTCGTAGCATGCACTAAAATATAAATTAGAATATCCAAAATGTTAGTAATAATATAATAATTACGAATCTGTATTCGGTTTGTCAAGATATGCTTGGAGATGAAAGTTAGCCTATAGAAAAGTCAAGAAGTAAAGTAAGAAAAGAAGATAGAATTTCAGTTTTAAAGAGTATGCTTTGAGAAGTAATAAGTATTTAGAAAAGTGAATAAGTAGAGTAAGAAAAGAAGAAAGAATTTCCGTTTTAAGGAGTATGCTTTGAGAAGTAATAAGTATTTAGAAAAGTGAAGAAGTAAAGTAAGAAAAGAAGATAGAATTTCCGTTTTAAGTAGTATGCTTTGAGAAGTAATAAGTATTTAGAAAAGTGAATAAGTAGAGTAAGAAAAGAAGAAAGAATTTCCGTTTTAAGGAGTATGCTTTGAGAAGTAATAAGTATTTAGAAAAGTGAAGAAGTAAAGTAAGAAAAGAAGATAGAATTTCCGTTTTAAGGAGTATGCTTTGAGAAGTAATAAGTATTTAGAAAAGTGAATAAGTAGAGTAAGAAAAGAAGAAAGAATTTCAGTTTTAAGGAGTATGCTTTGAGAAGTAATAAGTATTTAGAAAAGTGAAGAAGTAAAGTAAGAAAAGAATATCTAATGATAAGTTTTCGTAGCATGCACTAAAATATAAATTAGAATATCCAAAATGTTAGTAATAATATAATAATTACGAATCTGTATTCGGTTTGTCAAGATATGCTTGGAGATGAAAGTTAGCCTATAGAAAAGTGAAGAAGTAAAGTAAGAAAAAAATATCTAATGATAAGTTTTCGTAGCATGCACTAAAATATAAATTAGAATATCCAAAATGTTAGTAATAATATAATAATTACGAATCTGTATTCGGTTTGTCAAGATATGCTTGGAGATGAAAGTTAGCCTATAGAAAAGTGAAGAAGTAAAGTAAGAAAAAAATATCTAATGATAAGTTTTCGTAGCATGCACTAAAATATAAATTAGAATATCCAAAATGTTAGTAATAATATAATAATTACGAATCTGTATTCGGTTTGTCAAGATATGCTTGGAGATGAAAGTTAGCCTATAGAAAAGTGAAGAAGTAAAGTAAGAAAAGAAGATCTAATGAATAAAGAATATCCAAAATGAGAAGTATAAGATATTTGGAGATGAAAGTTAGCAGAAAAGTGAAGAAGTAAAGTAAGAAAAGAAGATAAATTTCAGTTTTAAAGAGTATGCTTTGAGAAGTAATAAGTATTTAGAAAAGTGAATAAGTAGAGTAAGAAAAGAAGAAAGAATTTCCGTTTTAAGGAGTATGCTTTGAGAAGTAATAAGTATTTAGAAAAGTGAAGAAGTAAAGTAAGAAAAGAAGATAGAATTTCCGTTTTAAGTAGTATGCTTTGAGAAGTAATAAGTATTTAGAAAAGTGAATAAGTAGAGTAAGAAAAGAAGAAAGAATTTCCGTTTTAAGGAGTATGCTTTGAGAAGTAATAAGTATTTAGAAAAGTGAATAAGTAGAGTAAGAAAAGAAGAAAGAATTTCCGTTTTAAGGAGTATGCTTTGAGAAGTAATAAGTATTTAGAAAAGTGAATAAGTAGAGTAAGAAAAGAAGAAAGAATTTCAGTTTTAAGGAGTATGCTTTGAGAAGTAATAAGTATTTAGAAAAGTGAAGAAGTAAAGTAAGAAAAGAATATCTAATGATAAGTTTTCGTAGCATGCACTAAAATATAAATTAGAATATCCAAAATGTTAGTAATAATATAATAATTACGAATCTGTATTCGGTTTGTCAAGATATGCTTGGAGATGAAAGTTAGCCTATAGAAAAGTGAAGAAGTAAAGTAAGAAAAGAATATCTAATGATAAGTTTTCGTAGCATGCACTAAAATATAAATTAGAATATCCAAAATGTTAGTAATAATATAATAATTACGAATCTGTATTCGGTTTGTCAAGATATGCTTGGAGATGAAAGTTAGCCTATAGAAAAGTGAAGAAGTAAAGTAAGAAAAAAATATCTAATGATAAGTTTTCGTAGCATGCACTAAAATATAAATTAGAATATCCAAAATGTTAGTAATAATATAATAATTACGAATCTGTATTCGGTTTGTCAAGATATGCTTGGAGAAGAAAGTTAGCCTATAGAAAAGTGAAGAAGTAAAGTAAGAAAAGAAGATAGAATTTCAGTTTTAAGGAGTATGCTTTGAGAAGTAATAAGTATTTAGAAAAGTGAATAAGTAGAGTAAGAAAAGAAGAAAGAATTTCAGTTTTAAGGAGTATGCTTTGAGAAGTAATAAGTATTTAGAAAAGTGAAGAAGTAGAGTAAGAAAAGAAGATCTAATGAATTTCAGTTTTAAGAATAGAATCCGTTTTAAAATGAGTAATGCTTTGAGAAGTTGGAATAAGTATTTAGAAAAGTGAAGAAGTAAAGTAAGAAAAGAATATCTAATGATAAGTTTTCGTAGCATGCACTAAAATATAAATTAGAATATCCAAAATGTTAGTAATAATATAATAATTACGAATCTGTATTCGGTTTGTCAAGATATGCTTGGAGATGAAAGTTAGCCTATAGAAAAGTGAAGAAGTAAAGTAAGTATCTAATGATAAGTTTTCGTAGCATGCACTAAAATATAAATTAGAATATCCAAAATGTTAGTAATAATATAATAATTACGAATCTGTATTCGGTTTGTCAAGATATGCTTGGAGATGAAAGTTAGCCTATAGAAAAGTCAAGAAGTAAAGTAAGAAAAGAAGATAGAATTTCAGTTTTAAGTAGTATGCTTTGAGAAGTAATAAGTATTTAGAAAAGTGAATAAGTAGAGTAAGAAAAGAAGAAAGAATTTCCGTTTTAAGGAGTATGCTTTGAGAAGTAATAAGTATTTAGAAAAGTGAAGAAGTAAAGTAAGAAAAGAAGAAAGAATTTCCGTTTTAAGTAGTATGCTTTGAGAAGTAATAAGTATTTAGAAAAGTGAATAAGTAGAGTAAGAAAAGAAGAAAGAATTTCCGTTTTAAGGAGTATGCTTTGAGAAGTAATAAGTATTTAGAAAAGTGAAGAAGTAAAGTAAGAAAAGAAGATAGAATTTCCGTTTTAAGGAGTATGCTTTGAGAAGTAATAAGTATTTAGAAAAGTGAATAAGTAGAGTAAGAAAAGAAGAAAGAATTTCAGTTTTAAGGAGTATGCTTTGAGAAGTAATAAGTATTTAGAAAAGTGAAGAAGTAAAGTAAGAAAAGAATATCTAATGATAAGTTTTCGTAGCATGCACTAAAATATAAATTAGAATATCCAAAATGTTAGTAATAATATAATAATTACGAATTTGTATTCGGTTTGTCAAGATATGCTTGGAGATGAAAGTTAGCCTATAGAAAAGTGAAGAAGTAAAGTAAGAAAAAAATATCTAATGATAAGTTTTCGTAGCATGCACTAAAATATAAATTAGAATATCCAAAATGTTAGTAATAATATAATAATTACGAATCTGTATTCGGTTTGTCAAGATATGCTTGGAGATGAAAGTTAGCCTATAGAAAAGTCAAGAAGTAAAGTAAGAAAAGAAGATAGAATTTCAGTTTTAAAGAGTATGCTTTGAGAAGTAATAAGTATTTAGAAAAGTGAATAAGTAAAGTAAGAAAAGAAGAAAGAATTTCCGTTTTAAGGAGTATGCTTTGAGAAGTAATAAGTATTTAGAAAAGTGAAGAAGTAAAGTAAGAAAAGAAGAAAGAATTTCCGTTTTAAGTAGTATGCTTTGAGAAGTAATAAGTATTTAGAAAAGTGAATAAGTAGAGTAAGAAAAGAAGAAAGAATTTCCGTTTTAAGGAGTATGCTTTGAGAAGTAATAAGTATTTAGAAAAGTGAAGAAGTAGAGTAAGAAAAGAAGAAAGAATTTCCGTTTTAAGGAGTATGCTTTGAGAAGTAATAAGTATTTAGAAAAGTGAATAAGTAGAGTAAGAAAAGAAGAAAGAATTTCAGTTTTAAGGAGTATGCTTTGAGAAGTAATAAGTATTTAGAAAAGTGAAGAAGTAAAGTAAGAAAAGAATATCTAATGATAAGTTTTCGTAGCATGCACTAAAATATAAATTAGAATATCCAAAATGTTAGTAATAATATAATAATTACGAATCTGTATTCGGTTTGTCAAGATATGCTTGGAGATGAAAGTTAGCCTATAGAAAAGTGAAGAAGTAAAGTAAGAAAAGAATATCTAATGATAAGTTTTCGTAGCATGCACTAAAATATAAATTAGAATATCCAAAATGTTAGTAATAATATAATAATTACGAATCTGTATTCGGTTTGTCAAGATATGCTTGGAGATGAAAGTTAGCCTATAGAAAAGTGAAGAAGTAAAGTAAGAAAAAAATATCTAATGATAAGTTTTCGTAGCATGCACTAAAATATAAATTAGAATATCCAAAATGTTAGTAATAATATAATAATTACGAATCTGTATTCGGTTTGTCAAGATATGCTTGGAGATGAAAGTTAGCCTATAGAAAAGTCAAGAAGTAAAGTAAGAAAAGAAGATAGAATTTCAGTTTTAAAGAGTATGCTTTGAGAAGTAATAAGTATTTAGAAAAGTGAATAAGTAGAGTAAGAAAAGAAGAAAGAATTTCCGTTTTAAGGAGTATGCTTTGAGAAGTAATAAGTATTTAGAAAAGTGAAGAAGTAAAGTAAGAAAAGAAGATAGAATTTCCGTTTTAAGTAGTATGCTTTGAGAAGTAATAAGTATTTAGAAAAGTGAATAAGTAGAGTAAGAAAAGAAGAAAGAATTTCCGTTTTAAGGAGTATGCTTTGAGAAGTAATAAGTATTTAGAAAAGTGAAGAAGTAAAGTAAGAAAAGAATATCTAATGATAAGTTTTCGTAGCATGCACTAAAATATAAATTAGAATATCCAAAATGTTAGTAATAATATAATAATTACGAATTTGTATTCGGTTTGTCAAGATATGCTTGGAGATGAAAGTTAGCCTATAGAAAAGTGAATAAGTAGAGTAAGAAAAGAAGATAGAATTTCAGTTTTAAGGAGTATGCTTTGAGAAGTAATAAGTATTTAGAAAAGTGAAGAAGTAAAGTAAGAAAAGAATATCTAATGATAAGTTTTCGTAGCATGCACTAAAATATAAATTAGAATATCCAAAATGTTAGTAATAATATAATAATTACGAATCTGTATTCGGTTTGTCAAGATATGCTTGGAGATGTAAGTTAGCCTATAGAAAAGTGAAGAAGTAAAGTAAGAAAAGAATATCTAATGATAAGTTTTCGTAGCATGCACTAAAATATAAATTAGAATATCCAAAATGTTAGTAATAATATAATAATTACGAATCTGTATTCGGTTTGTCAAGATATGCTTGGAGATGAAAGTTAGCCTATAGAAAAGTGAAGAAGTAAAGTAAGAAAAAAATATCTAATGATAAGTTTTCGTAGCATGCACTAAAATATAAATTAGAATATCCAAAATGTTAGTAATAATATAATAATTACGAATCTGTATTCGGTTTGTCAAGATATGCTTGGAGATGAAAGTTAGCCTATAGAAAAGTCAAGAAGTAAAGTAAGAAAAGAAGATAGAATTTCAGTTTTAAAGAGTATGCTTTGAGAAGTAATAAGTATTTAGAAAAGTGAAGAAGTAAAGTAAGAAAAGAAGAAAGAATTTCCGTTTTAAGTAGTATGCTTTGAGAAGTAATAAGTATTTAGAAAAGTGAAGAAGTAGAGTAAGAAAAGAAGAAAGAATTTCCGTTTTAAGGAGTATGCTTTGAGAAGTAATAAGTATTTAGAAAAGTGAATAAGTAGAGTAAGAAAAGAAGAAAGAATTTCCGTTTTAAGGAGTATGCTTTGAGAAGTAATAAGTATTTAGAAAAGTGAATAAGTAGAGTAAGAAAAGAAGAAAATTTCCGAAGGAGTTTCAGTTTTAAGGAGTATGCTTTGAGAAGTAATAAGTATTTAGAAAAGTGAAGAAGTAAAGTAAGAAAAGAATATCTAATGATAAGTTTTCGTAGCATGCACTAAAATATAAATTAGAATATCCAAAATGTTAGTAATAATATAATAATTACGAATCTGTATTCGGTTTGTCAAGATATGCTTGGAGATGAAAGTTAGCCTATAGAAAAGTCAAGAAGTAAAGTAAGAAAAGAAGATAGAATTTCAGTTTTAAAGAGTATGCTTTGAGAAGTAATAAGTATTTAGAAAAGTGAAGAAGTAAGAGTAAGAAAAGAAGAAAGAATTTCCGTTTTAAGTAGTATGCTTTGAGAAGTAATAAGTATTTAGAAAAGTGAAGAAGTAAGAGTAAGAAAAGAAGAAAGAATTTCCGTTTTAAGGAGTATGCTTTGAGAAGTAATAAGTATTTAGAAAAGTGAATAAGTAGAGTAAGAAAAGAAGAAAGAATTTCCGTTTTAAGGAGTATGCTTTGAGAAGTAATAAGTATTTAGAAAAGTGAATAAGTAGAGTAAGAAAAGAAGAAAGAATTTCAGTTTTAAGGAGTATGCTTTGAGAAGTAATAAGTATTTAGAAAAGTGAAGAAGTAAAGTAAGAAAAGAATATCTAATGATAAGTTTTCGTAGCATGCACTAAAATATAAATTAGAATATCCAAAATGTTAGTAATAATATAATAATTACGAATCTGTATTCGGTTTGTCAAGATATGCTTGGAGATGAAAGTTAGCCTATAGAAAAGTGAAGAAGTAAAGTAAGAAAAAAATATCTAATGATAAGTTTTCGTAGCATGCACTAAAATATAAATTAGAATATCCAAAATGTTAGTAATAATATAATAATTACGAATCTGTATTCGGTTTGTCAAGATATGCTTGGAGATGAAAGTTAGCCTATAGAAAAGTGAAGAAGTAAAGTAAGAAAAGAAGATAGAATTTCAGTTTTAAAGAGTATGCTTTGAGAAGTAATAAGTATTTAGAAAAGTGAAGAAGTAAGTAAGAGTAAGAAAAGAAGAAAGAATTTCCGTTTTAAGGAGTATGCTTTGAGAAGTAATAAGTATTTAGAAAAGTGAAGAAGTAAAGTAAGAAAAGAAGATAGAATTTCCGTTTTAAGTAGTATGCTTTGAGAAGTAATAAGTATTTAGAAAAGTGAATAAGTAGAGTAAGAAAAGAAGAAAGAATTTCCGTTTTAAGGAGTATGCTTTGAGAAGTAATAAGTATTTAGAAAAGTGAAGAAGTAAAGTAAGAAAAGAAGATAGAATTTCCGTTTTAAGGAGTATGCTTTGAGAAGTAATAAGTATTTAGAAAAGTGAATAAGTAGAGTAAGAAAAGAAGAAAGAATTTCAGTTTTAAGGAGTATGCTTTGAGAAGTAATAAGTATTTAGAAAAGTGAAGAAGTAAAGTAAGAAAAGAATATCTAATGATAAGTTTTCGTAGCATGCACTAAAATATAAATTAGAATATCCAAAATGTTAGTAATAATATAATAATTACGAATTTGTATTCGGTTTGTCAAGATATGCTTGGAGATGAAAGTTAGCCTATAGAAAAGTGAAGAAGTAAAGTAAGAAAAAAATATCTAATGATAAGTTTTCGTAGCATGCACTAAAATATAAATTAGAATATCCAAAATGTTAGTAATAATATAATAATTACGAATCTGTATTCGGTTTGTCAAGATATGCTTGGAGATGAAAGTTAGCCTATAGAAAAGTGAAGAAGTAAAGTAAGAAAAAAATATCTAATGATAAGTTTTCGTAGCATGCACTAAAATATAAATTAGAATATCCAAAATGTTAGTAATAATATAATAATTACGAATCTGTATTCGGTTTGTCAAGATATGCTTGGAGATGAAAGTTAGCCTATAGAAAAGTCAAGAAGTAAAGTAAGAAAAGAAGATAGAATTTCAGTTTTAAAGAGTATGCTTTGAGAAGTAATAAGTATTTAGAAAAGTGAAGAAGTAAGTAAGAAAAGAAGAAAGAATTTCAAAGAAAAGAAGTAATAGAATTTCAGTTTTAAAGAGTATGCTTTGAGAAAAGTGAAGAAGTAGAGTTTAAGAAAAGGAAAGAATTTCCGTTTTAAGGAGTATGCTTTGAGAAGTAATAAGTATTTAGAAAAGTGAAGAAGTAAAGTAAGAAAAGAAGATAGAATTTCCGTTTTAAGTAGTATGCTTTGAGAAGTAATAAGTATTTAGAAAAGTGAATAAGTAGAGTAAGAAAAGAAGAAAGAATTTCCGTTTTAAGGAGTATGCTTTGAGAAGTAATAAGTATTTAGAAAAGTGAAGAAGTAAAGTAAGAAAAGAAGATAGAATTTCCGTTTTAAGGAGTATGCTTTGAGAAGTAATAAGTATTTAGAAAAGTGAATAAGTAGAGTAAGAAAAGAAGAAAGAATTTCAGTTTTAAGGAGTATGCTTTGAGAAGTAATAAGTATTTAGAAAAGTGAAGAAGTAAAGTAAGAAAAGAATATCTAATGATAAGTTTTCGTAGCATGCACTAAAATATAAATTAGAATATCCAAAATGTTAGTAATAATATAATAATTACGAATCTGTATTCGGTTTGTCAAGATATGCTTGGAGATGAAAGTTAGCCTATAGAAAAGTCAAGAAGTAAAGTAAGAAAAGAAGATAGAATTTCAGTTTTAAAGAGTATGCTTTGAGAAGTAATAAGTATTTAGAAAAGTGAATAAGTAGAGTAAGAAAAGAAGAAAGAATTTCCGTTTTAAGGAGTATGCTTTGAGAAGTAATAAGTATTTAGAAAAGTGAAGAAGTAAAGTAAGAAAAGAAGATAGAATTTCCGTTTTAAGTAGTATGCTTTGAGAAGTAATAAGTATTTAGAAAAGTGAATAAGTAGAGTAAGAAAAGAAGAAAGAATTTCCGTTTTAAGGAGTATGCTTTGAGAAGTAATAAGTATTTAGAAAAGTGAAGAAGTAAAGTAAGAAAAGAAGATAGAATTTCCGTTTTAAGGAGTATGCTTTGAGAAGTAATAAGTATTTAGAAAAGTGAATAAGTAGAGTAAGAAAAGAAGAAAGAATTTCAGTTTTAAGGAGTATGCTTTGAGAAGTAATAAGTATTTAGAAAAGTGAAGAAGTAAAGTAAGAAAAGAATATCTAATGATAAGTTTTCGTAGCATGCACTAAAATATAAATTAGAATATCCAAAATGTTAGTAATAATATAATAATTACGAATCTGTATTCGGTTTGTCAAGATATGCTTGGAGATGAAAGTTAGCCTATAGAAAAGTCAAGAAGTAAAGTAAGAAAAGAAGATAGAATTTCAGTTTTAAAGAGTATGCTTTGAGAAGTAATAAGTATTTAGAAAAGTGAATAAGTAGAGTAAGAAAAGAAGAAAGAATTTCCGTTTTAAGGAGTATGCTTTGAGAAGTAATAAGTATTTAGAAAAGTGAATAAGTAGAGTAAGAAAAGAAGAAAGAATTTCAGTTTTAAGGAGTATGCTTTGAGAAGTAATAAGTATTTAGAAAAGTGAAGAAGTAAAGTAAGAAAAGAATATCTAATGATAAGTTTTCGTAGCATGCACTAAAATATAAATTAGAATATCCAAAATGTTAGTAATAATATAATAATTACGAATTTGTATTCGGTTTGTCAAGATATGCTTGGAGATGAAAGTTAGCCTATAGAAAAGTGAAGAAGTAAAGTAAGAAAAAAATATCTAATGATAAGTTTTCGTAGCATGCACTAAAATATAAATTAGAATATCCAAAATGTTAGTAATAATATAATAATTACGAATTTGTATTCGGTTTGTCAAGATATGCTTGGAGATGAAAGTTAGCCTATAGAAAAGTGAAGAAGTAAAGTAAGAAAAAAATATCTAATGATAAGTTTTCGTAGCATGCACTAAAATATAAATTAGAATATCCAAAATGTTAGTAATAATATAATAATTACGAATTTGTATTCGGTTTGTCAAGATATGCTTGGAGATGAAAGTTAGCCTATAGAAAAGTGAAGAAGTAAAGTAAGAAAAAAATATCTAATGATAAGTTTTCGTAGCATGCACTAAAATATAAATTAGAATATCCAAAATGTTAGTAATAATATAATAATTACGAATTTGTATTCGGTTTGTCAAGATATGCTTGGAGATGAAAGTTAGCCTATAGAAAAGTGAAGAAGTAAAGTAAGAAAAAAATATCTAATGATAAGTTTTCGTAGCATGCACTAAAATATAAATTAGAATATCCAAAATGTTAGTAATAATATAATAATTACGAATTTGTATTCGGTTTGTCAAGATATGCTTGGAGATGAAAGTTAGCCTATAGAAAAGTGAAGAAGTAAAGTAAGAAAAAAATATCTAATGATAAGTTTTCGTAGCATGCACTAAAATATAAATTAGAATATCCAAAATGTTAGTAATAATATAATAATTACGAATCTGTATTCGGTTTGTCAAGATATGCTTGGAGATGAAAGTTAGCCTATAGAAAAGTGAAGAAGTAAAGTAAGAAAAAAATATCTAATGATAAGTTTTCGTAGCATGCACTAAAATATAAATTAGAATATCCAAAATGTTAGTAATAATATAATAATTACGAATCTGTATTCGGTTTGTCAAGATATGCTTGGAGATGAAAGTTAGCCTATAGAAAAGTGAAGAAGTAAAGTAAGAAAAAAATATCTAATGATAAGTTTTCGTAGCATGCACTAAAATATAAATTAGAATATCCAAAATGTTAGTAATAATATAATAATTACGAATCTGTATTCGGTTTGTCAAGATATGCTTGGAGATGAAAGTTAGCCTATAGAAAAGTCAAGAAGTAAAGTAAGAAAAGAAGATAGAATTTCAGTTTTAAAGAGTATGCTTTGAGAAGTAATAAGTATTTAGAAAAGTGAAGAAGTAAAGTAAGAAAAGAAGAAAGAATTTCAGTTTTAAGTAGTATGCTTTGAGAAGTAATAAGTATTTAGAAAAGTGAAGAAGTAGAGTAAGAAAAGAAGAAAGAATTTCCGTTTTAAGGAGTATGCTTTGAGAAGTAATAAGTATTTAGAAAAGTGAAGAAGTAAAGTAAGAAAAGAAGATAGAATTTCCGTTTTAAGTAGTATGCTTTGAGAAGTAATAAGTATTTAGAAAAGTGAATAAGTAGAGTAAGAAAAGAAGAAAGAATTTCCGTTTTAAGGAGTATGCTTTGAGAAGTAATAAGTATTTAGAAAAGTGAAGAAGTAAAGTAAGAAAAGAAGATAGAATTTCCGTTTTAAGGAGTATGCTTTGAGAAGTAATAAGTATTTAGAAAAGTGAATAAGTAGAGTAAGAAAAGAAGAAAGAATTTCAGTTTTAAGGAGTATGCTTTGAGAAGTAATAAGTATTTAGAAAAGTGAAGAAGTAAAGTAAGAAAAGAATATCTAATGATAAGTTTTCGTAGCATGCACTAAAATATAAATTAGAATATCCAAAATGTTAGTAATAATATAATAATTACGAATCTGTATTCGGTTTGTCAAGATATGCTTGGAGATGAAAGTTAGCCTATAGAAAAGTCAAGAAGTAAAGTAAGAAAAGAAGATAGAATTTCAGTTTTAAAGAGTATGCTTTGAGAAGTAATAAGTATTTAGAAAAGTGAATAAGTAGAGTAAGAAAAGAAGAAAGAATTTCCGTTTTAAGGAGTATGCTTTGAGAAGTAATAAGTATTTAGAAAAGTGAAGAAGTAAAGTAAGAAAAGAAGATAGAATTTCCGTTTTAAGTAGTATGCTTTGAGAAGTAATAAGTATTTAGAAAAGTGAATAAGTAGAGTAAGAAAAGAAGAAAGAATTTCCGTTTTAAGGAGTATGCTTTGAGAAGTAATAAGTATTTAGAAAAGTGAAGAAGTAAAGTAAGAAAAGAAGATAGAATTTCCGTTTTAAGGAGTATGCTTTGAGAAGTAATAAGTATTTAGAAAAGTGAATAAGTAGAGTAAGAAAAGAAGAAAGAATTTCAGTTTTAAGGAGTATGCTTTGAGAAGTAATAAGTATTTAGAAAAGTGAAGAAGTAAAGTAAGAAAAGAATATCTAATGATAAGTTTTCGTAGCATGCACTAAAATATAAATTAGAATATCCAAAATGTTAGTAATAATATAATAATTACGAATCTGTATTCGGTTTGTCAAGATATGCTTGGAGATGAAAGTTAGCCTATAGAAAAGTCAAGAAGTAAAGTAAGAAAAGAAGATAGAATTTCAGTTTTAAAGAGTATGCTTTGAGAAGTAATAAGTATTTAGAAAAGTGAATAAGTAGAGTAAGAAAAGAAGAAAGAATTTCCGTTTTAAGGAGTATGCTTTGAGAAGTAATAAGTATTTAGAAAAGTGAATAAGTAGAGTAAGAAAAGAAGAAAGAATTTCAGTTTTAAGGAGTATGCTTTGAGAAGTAATAAGTATTTAGAAAAGTGAAGAAGTAAAGTAAGAAAAGAATATCTAATGATAAGTTTTCGTAGCATGCACTAAAATATAAATTAGAATATCCAAAATGTTAGTAATAATATAATAATTACGAATTTGTATTCGGTTTGTCAAGATATGCTTGGAGATGAAAGTTAGCCTATAGAAAAGTGAAGAAGTAAAGTAAGAAAAAAATATCTAATGATAAGTTTTCGTAGCATGCACTAAAATATAAATTAGAATATCCAAAATGTTAGTAATAATATAATAATTACGAATCTGTATTCGGTTTGTCAAGATATGCTTGGAGATGAAAGTTAGCCTATAGAAAAGTGAAGAAGTAAAGTAAGAAAAAAATATCTAATGATAAGTTTTCGTAGCATGCACTAAAATATAAATTAGAATATCCAAAATGTTAGTAATAATATAATAATTACGAATCTGTATTCGGTTTGTCAAGATATGCTTGGAGATGAAAGTTAGCCTATAGAAAAGTCAAGAAGTAAAGTAAGAAAAGAAGATAGAATTTCAGTTTTAAAGAGTATGCTTTGAGAAGTAATAAGTATTTAGAAAAGTGAAGAAGTAAAGTAAGAAAAGAAGAAAGAATTTCAGTTTTAAGTAGTATGCTTTGAGAAGTAATAAGTATTTAGAAAAGTGAAGAAGTAGAGTAAGAAAAGAAGAAAGAATTTCCGTTTTAAGGAGTATGCTTTGAGAAGTAATAAGTATTTAGAAAAGTGAAGAAGTAAAGTAAGAAAAGAAGATAGAATTTCCGTTTTAAGTAGTATGCTTTGAGAAGTAATAAGTATTTAGAAAAGTGAATAAGTAGAGTAAGAAAAGAAGAAAGAATTTCCGTTTTAAGGAGTATGCTTTGAGAAGTAATAAGTATTTAGAAAAGTGAAGAAGTAAAGTAAGAAAAGAAGATAGAATTTCCGTTTTAAGGAGTATGCTTTGAGAAGTAATAAGTATTTAGAAAAGTGAATAAGTAGAGTAAGAAAAGAAGAAAGAATTTCAGTTTTAAGGAGTATGCTTTGAGAAGTAATAAGTATTTAGAAAAGTGAAGAAGTAAAGTAAGAAAAGAATATCTAATGATAAGTTTTCGTAGCATGCACTAAAATATAAATTAGAATATCCAAAATGTTAGTAATAATATAATAATTACGAATCTGTATTCGGTTTGTCAAGATATGCTTGGAGATGAAAGTTAGCCTATAGAAAAGTCAAGAAGTAAAGTAAGAAAAGAAGATAGAATTTCAGTTTTAAAGAGTATGCTTTGAGAAGTAATAAGTATTTAGAAAAGTGAATAAGTAGAGTAAGAAAAGAAGAAAGAATTTCCGTTTTAAGGAGTATGCTTTGAGAAGTAATAAGTATTTAGAAAAGTGAAGAAGTAAAGTAAGAAAAGAAGATAGAATTTCCGTTTTAAGTAGTATGCTTTGAGAAGTAATAAGTATTTAGAAAAGTGAATAAGTAGAGTAAGAAAAGAAGAAAGAATTTCCGTTTTAAGGAGTATGCTTTGAGAAGTAATAAGTATTTAGAAAAGTGAAGAAGTAAAGTAAGAAAAGAAGATAGAATTTCCGTTTTAAGGAGTATGCTTTGAGAAGTAATAAGTATTTAGAAAAGTGAATAAGTAGAGTAAGAAAAGAAGAAAGAATTTCAGTTTTAAGGAGTATGCTTTGAGAAGTAATAAGTATTTAGAAAAGTGAAGAAGTAAAGTAAGAAAAGAATATCTAATGATAAGTTTTCGTAGCATGCACTAAAATATAAATTAGAATATCCAAAATGTTAGTAATAATATAATAATTACGAATCTGTATTCGGTTTGTCAAGATATGCTTGGAGATGAAAGTTAGCCTATAGAAAAGTCAAGAAGTAAAGTAAGAAAAGAAGATAAGTTAGCCTAGAAAAGTCAAGAAGTAGAGTAAGAAAAGAAGAAAGAATTTCAGTTTTAAGGAGTATGCTTTGAGAAGTAATAAGTATTTAGAAAAGTGAATAAGTAGAGTAAGAAAAGAAGAAAGAATTTCCGTTTTAAGGAGTATGCTTTGAGAAGTAATAAGTATTTAGAAAAGTGAATAAGTAGAGTAAGAAAAGAAGAAAGAATTTCAGTTTTAAGGAGTATGCTTTGAGAAGTAATAAGTATTTAGAAAAGTGAAGAAGTAAAAAAAGAAAAGAATATCTAATGATAAGTTTTCGTAGCATGCACTAAAATATAAATTAGAATATCCAAAATGTTAGTAATAATATAATAATTACGAATTTGTATTCGGTTTGTCAAGATATGCTTGGAGATGAAAGTTAGCCTATAGAAAAGTGAAGAAGTAAAGTAAGAAAAAAATATCTAATGATAAGTTTTCGTAGCATGCACTAAAATATAAATTAGAATATCCAAAATGTTAGTAATAATATAATAATTACGAATCTGTATTCGGTTTGTCAAGATATGCTTGGAGATGAAAGTTAGCCTATAGAAAAGTGAAGAAGTAAAGTAAGAAAAAAATATCTAATGATAAGTTTTCGTAGCATGCACTAAAATATAAATTAGAATATCCAAAATGTTAGTAATAATATAATAATTACGAATCTGTATTCGGTTTGTCAAGATATGCTTGGAGATGAAAGTTAGCCTATAGAAAAGTCAAGAAGTAAAGTAAGAAAAGAAGATAGAATTTCAGTTTTAAAGAGTATGCTTTGAGAAGTAATAAGTATTTAGAAAAGTGAAGAAGTAAAGTAAGAAAAGAAGAAAGAATTTCAGTTTTAAGTAGTATGCTTTGAGAAGTAATAAGTATTTAGAAAAGTGAAGAAGTAGAGTAAGAAAAGAAGAAAGAATTTCCGTTTTAAGGAGTATGCTTTGAGAAGTAATAAGTATTTAGAAAAGTGAAGAAGTAAAGTAAGAAAAGAAGATAGAATTTCCGTTTTAAGTAGTATGCTTTGAGAAGTAATAAGTATTTAGAAAAGTGAATAAGTAGAGTAAGAAAAGAAGAAAGAATTTCCGTTTTAAGGAGTATGCTTTGAGAAGTAATAAGTATTTAGAAAAGTGAAGAAGTAAAGTAAGAAAAGAAGAAAGAATTTCCGTTTTAAGGAGTATGCTTTGAGAAGTAATAAGTATTTAGAAAAGTGAATAAGTAGAGTAAGAAAAGAAGAAAGAATTTCAGTTTTAAGGAGTATGCTTTGAGAAGTAATAAGTATTTAGAAAAGTGAAGAAGTAAAGTAAGAAAAGAATATCTAATGATAAGTTTTCGTAGCATGCACTAAAATATAAATTAGAATATCCAAAATGTTAGTAATAATATAATAATTACGAATCTGTATTCGGTTTGTCAAGATATGCTTGGAGATGAAAGTTAGCCTATAGAAAAGTGAAGAAGTAAAGTAAGAAAAAAATATCTAATGATAAGTTTTCGTAGCATGCACTAAAATATAAATTAGAATATCCAAAATGTTAGTAATAATATAATAATTACGAATCTGTATTCGGTTTGTCAAGATATGCTTGGAGATGAAAGTTAGCCTATAGAAAAGTCAAGAAGTAAAGTAAGAAAAGAAGATAGAATTTCAGTTTTAAAGAGTATGCTTTGAGAAGTAATAAGTATTTAGAAAAGTGAAGAAGTAAAGTAAGAAAAGAAGAAAGAATTTCAGTTTTAAGTAGTATGCTTTGAGAAGTAATAAGTATTTAGAAAAGTGAAGAAGTAGAGTAAGAAAAGAAGAAAGAATTTCCGTTTTAAGGAGTATGCTTTGAGAAGTAATAAGTATTTAGAAAAGTGAAGAAGTAAAGTAAGAAAAGAAGATAGAATTTCCGTTTTAAGTAGTATGCTTTGAGAAGTAATAAGTATTTAGAAAAGTGAATAAGTAGAGTAAGAAAAGAAGAAAGAATTTCCGTTTTAAGGAGTATGCTTTGAGAAGTAATAAGTATTTAGAAAAGTGAAGAAGTAAAGTAAGAAAAGAAGATAGAATTTCCGTTTTAAGGAGTATGCTTTGAGAAGTAATAAGTATTTAGAAAAGTGAATAAGTAGAGTAAGAAAAGAAGAAAGAATTTCAGTTTTAAGGAGTATGCTTTGAGAAGTAATAAGTATTTAGAAAAGTGAAGAAGTAAAGTAAGAAAAGAATATCTAATGATAAGTTTTCGTAGCATGCACTAAAATATAAATTAGAATATCCAAAATGTTAGTAATAATATAATAATTACGAATCTGTATTCGGTTTGTCAAGATATGCTTGGAGATGAAAGTTAGCCTATAGAAAAGTGAAGAAGTAAAGTAAGAAAAAAATATCTAATGATAAGTTTTCGTAGCATGCACTAAAATATAAATTAGAATATCCAAAATGTTAGTAATAATATAATAATTACGAATCTGTATTCGGTTTGTCAAGATATGCTTTGAGAAGTAATAAGTATTTAGAAAAGTGAAGAAGTAAAGTAAGAAAAGAAGATAAGAATTTCAGTTTTAAAAAGTAGTATGCTTTGAGAAGTAATAAGTATTTAGAAAAGTGAAGAAGTAGAGTAAGAAAAGAAGAAAGAATTTCCGTTTTAAGGAGTATGCTTTGAGAAGTAATAAGTATTTAGAAAAGTGAAGAAGTAAAGTAAGAAAAGAAGATAGAATTTCCGTTTTAAGTAGTATGCTTTGAGAAGTAATAAGTATTTAGAAAAGTGAATAAGTAGAGTAAGAAAAGAAGAAAGAATTTCCGTTTTAAGGAGTATGCTTTGAGAAGTAATAAGTATTTAGAAAAGTGAAGAAGTAAAGTAAGAAAAGAAGAAAGAATTTTGAGAAGTAATAAGTATTTAGAAAAGTGAATAAGTAGAGTAAGAAAAGAAGAAAGAATTTCCGTTTTAAGGAGTATGCTTTGAGAAGTAATAAGTATTTAGAAAAGTGAATAAGTAGAGTAAGAAAAGAAGAAAGAATTTCAGTTTTAAGGAGTATGCTTTGAGAAGTAATAAGTATTTAGAAAAGTGAAGAAGTAAAGTAAGAAAAGAATATCTAATGATAAGTTTTCGTAGCATGCACTAAAATATAAATTAGAATATCCAAAATGTTAGTAATAATATAATAATTACGAATTTGTATTCGGTTTGTCAAGATATGCTTGGAGATGAAAGTTAGCCTATAGAAAAGTGAAGAAGTAAAGTAAGAAAAAAATATCTAATGATAAGTTTTCGTAGCATGCACTAAAATATAAATTAGAATATCCAAAATGTTAGTAATAATATAATAATTACGAATCTGTATTCGGTTTGTCAAGATATGCTTGTAGATGAAAGTTAGCCTATAGAAAAGTGAATAAGTAGAGTAAGAAAAGAAGATAGAATTTCCGTTTTAAGGAGTATGCTTTGAGAAGTAATAAGTATTTAGAAAAGTGAAGAAGTAAAGTAAGAAAAGAAGATAGAATTTCCGTTTTAAGGAGTATGCTTTGAGAAGTAATAAGTATTTAGAAAAGTGAAGAAGTAAAGTAAGAAAAGAAGATAGAATTTCCGTTTTAAGTAGTATGCTTTGAGAAGTAATAAGTATTTAGAAAAGTGAATAAGTAGAGTAAGAAAAGAAGAAAGAATTTCCGTTTTAAGGAGTATGCTTTGAGAAGTAATAAGTATTTAGAAAAGTGAATAAGTAGAGTAAGAAAAGAAGAAAGAATTTCAGTTTTAAGTAGTATGCTTTGAGAAGTAATAAGTATTTAGAAAAGTGAAGAAGTAGAGTAAGAAAAGAAGAAAGAATTTCCGTTTTAAGGAGTATGCTTTGAGAAGTAATAAGTATTTAGAAAAGTGAATAAGTAGAGTAAGAAAAGAAGAAAGAATTTCAGTTTTAAGGAGTATGCTTTGAGAAGTAATAAGTATTTAGAAAAGTGAAGAAGTAAAGTAAGAAAAGAATATCTAATGATAAGTTTTCGTAGCATGCACTAAAATATAAATTAGAATATCCAAAATGTTAGTAATAATATAATAATTACGAATCTGTATTCGGTTTGTCAAGATATGCTTGGAGATGAAAGTTAGCCTATAGAAAAGTGAAGAAGTAAAGTAAGAAAAAAATATCTAATGATAAGTTTTCGTAGCATGCACTAAAATATAAATTAGAATATCCAAAATGTTAGTAATAATATAATAATTACGAATCTGTATTCGGTTTGTCAAGATATGCTTGGAGATGAAAGTTAGCCTATAGAAAAGTCAAGAAGTAAAGTAAGAAAAGAAGATAGAATTTCAGTTTTAAAGAGTATGCTTTGAGAAGTAATAAGTATTTAGAAAAGTGAATAAGTAGAGTAAGAAAAGAAGAAAGAATTTCCGTTTTAAGGAGTATGCTTTGAGAAGTAATAAGTATTTAGAAAAGTGAATAAGTAGAGTAAGAAAAGAAGAAAGAATTTCAGTTTTAAGTAGTATGCTTTGAGAAGTAATAAGTATTTAGAAAAGTGAAGAAGTAGAGTAAGAAAAGAAGAAAGAATTTCCGTTTTAAGGAGTATGCTTTGAGAAGTAATAAGTATTTAGAAAAGTGAATAAGTAGAGTAAGAAAAGAAGAAAGAATTTCAGTTTTAAGGAGTATGCTTTGAGAAGTAATAAGTATTTAGAAAAGTGAAGAAGTAAAGTAAGAAAAGAATATCTAATGATAAGTTTTCGTAGCATGCACTAAAATATAAATTAGAATATCCAAAATGTTAGTAATAATATAATAATTACGAATCTGTATTCGGTTTGTCAAGATATGCTTGTAGATGAAAGTTAGCCTATAGAAAAGTGAATAAGTAGAGTAAGAAAAGAAGATAGAATTTCCGTTTTAAGGAGTATGCTTTGAGAAGTAATAAGTATTTAGAAAAGTGAAGAAGTAAAGTAAGAAAAGAAGATAGAATTTCCGTTTTAAGGAGTATGCTTTGAGAAGTAATAAGTATTTAGAAAAGTGAAGAAGTAAAGTAAGAAAAGAAGATAGAATTTCCGTTTTAAGTAGTATGCTTTGAGAAGTAATAAGTATTTAGAAAAGTGAATAAGTAGAGTAAGAAAAGAAGAAAGAATTTCCGTTTTAAGGAGTATGCTTTGAGAAGTAATAAGTATTTAGAAAAGTGAATAAGTAGAGTAAGAAAAGAAGAAAGAATTTCAGTTTTAAGTAGTATGCTTTGAGAAGTAATAAGTATTTAGAAAAGTGAAGAAGTAGAGTAAGAAAAGAAGAAAGAATTTCCGTTTTAAGGAGTATGCTTTGAGAAGTAATAAGTATTTAGAAAAGTGAATAAGTAGAGTAAGAAAAGAAGAAAGAATTTCAGTTTTAAGGAGTATGCTTTGAGAAGTAATAAGTATTTAGAAAAGTGAAGAAGTAAAGTAAGAAAAGAATATCTAATGATAAGTTTTCGTAGCATGCACTAAAATATAAATTAGAATATCCAAAATGTTAGTAATAATATAATAATTACGAATCTGTATTCGGTTTGTCAAGATATGCTTGGAGATGAAAGTTAGCCTATAGAAAAGTGAAGAAGTAAAGTAAGAAAAAAATATCTAATGATAAGTTTTCGTAGCATGCACTAAAATATAAATTAGAATATCCAAAATGTTAGTAATAATATAATAATTACGAATCTGTATTCGGTTTGTCAAGATATGCTTGGAGATGAAAGTTAGCCTATAGAAAAGTCAAGAAGTAAAGTAAGAAAAGAAGATAGAATTTCAGTTTTAAAGAGTATGCTTTGAGAAGTAATAAGTATTTAGAAAAGTGAAGAAGTAGAGTAAGAAAAGAAGAAAGAATTTCCGTTTTAAGGAGTATGCTTTGAGAAGTAATAAGTATTTAGAAAAGTGAATAAGTAGAGTAAGAAAAGAAGAAAGAATTTCAGTTTTAAGGAGTATGCTTTGAGAAGTAATAAGTATTTAGAAAAGTGAAGAAGTAAAGTAAGAAAAGAATATCTAATGATAAGTTTTCGTAGCATGCACTAAAATATAAATTAGAATATCCAAAATGTTAGTAATAATATAATAATTACGAATCTGTATTCGGTTTGTCAAGATATGCTTGGAGATGAAAGTTAGCCTATAGAAAAGTGAAGAAGTAAAGTAAGAAAAAAATATCTAATGATAAGTTTTCGTAGCATGCACTAAAATATAAATTAGAATATCCAAAATGTTAGTAATAATATAATAATTACGAATCTGTATTCGGTTTGTCAAGATATGCTTGGAGATGAAAGTTAGCCTATAGAAAAGTGAATAAGTAAGAGTAAGTTTTCGTAGCATGCACTAAAATATAAATTAGAATATCCAAAATGTTAGTAATAATATAATAATTACGAATCTGTATTCCGTTTTAAGGAGTATGCTTTGAGAAGTAATAAGTATTTAGAAAAGTGAAGAAGTAAAGTAAGAAAAGAAGATAGAATTTCCGTTTTAAGGAGTATGCTTTGAGAAGTAATAAGTATTTAGAAAAGTGAAGAAGTAAAGTAAGAAAAGAAGATAGAATTTCCGTTTTAAGTAGTATGCTTTGAGAAGTAATAAGTATTTAGAAAAGTGAATAAGTAGAGTAAGAAAAGAAGAAAGAATTTCCGTTTTAAGGAGTATGCTTTGAGAAGTAATAAGTATTTAGAAAAGTGAAGAAGTAAAGTAAGAAAAGAAGATAGAATTTCCGTTTTAAGGAGTATGCTTTGAGAAGTAATAAGTATTTAGAAAAGTGAATAAGTAGAGTAAGAAAAGAAGAAAGAATTTCAGTTTTAAGGAGTATGCTTTGAGAAGTAATAAGTATTTAGAAAAGTGAAGAAGTAAAGTAAGAAAAGAATATCTAATGATAAGTTTTCGTAGCATGCACTAAAATATAAATTAGAATATCCAAAATGTTAGTAATAATATAATAATTACGAATCTGTATTCGGTTTGTCAAGATATGCTTGGAGATGAAAGTTAGCCTATAGAAAAGTCAAGAAGTAAAGTAAGAAAAGAAGATAGAATTTCAGTTTTAAAGAGTATGCTTTGAGAAGTAATAAGTATTTAGAAAAGTGAATAAGTAGAGTAAGAAAAGAAGAAAGAATTTCCGTTTTAAGGAGTATGCTTTGAGAAGTAATAAGTATTTAGAAAAGTGAATAAGTAGAGTAAGAAAAGAAGAAAGAATTTCAGTTTTAAGGAGTATGCTTTGAGAAGTAATAAGTATTTAGAAAAGTGAAGAAGTAAAGTAAGAAAAGAATATCTAATGATAAGTTTTCGTAGCATGCACTAAAATATAAATTAGAATATCCAAAATGTTAGTAATAATATAATAATTACGAATCTGTATTCGGTTTGTCAAGATATGCTTGGAGATGAAAGTTAGCCTATAGAAAAGTGAAGAAGTAAAGTAAGAAAAGAATATCTAATGATAAGTTTTCGTAGCATGCACTAAAATATAAATTAGAATATCCAAAATGTTAGTAATAATATAATAATTACGAATCTGTATTCGGTTTGTCAAGATATGCTTGGAGATGAAAGTTAGCCTATAGAAAAGTGAAGAAGTAAAGTAAGAAAAAAATATCTAATGATAAGTTTTCGTAGCATGCACTAAAATATAAATTAGAATATCCAAAATGTTAGTAATAATATAATAATTACGAATCTGTATTCGGTTTGTCAAGATATGCTTGGAGATGAAAGTTAGCCTATAGAAAAGTGAAGAAGTAGAGTAAGAAAAGAAGATAGAATTTCCGTTTTAAGGAGTATGCTTTGAGAAGTAATAAGTATTTAGAAAAGTGAAGAAGTAAAGTAAGAAAAGAAGAAAGAATTTCCGTTTTAAGGAGTATGCTTTGAGAAGTAATAAGTATTTAGAAAAGTGAAGAAGTAGAGTAAGAAAAGAAGAAAGAATTTCCGTTTTAAGGAGTATGCTTTGAGAAGTAATAAGTATTTAGAAAAGTGAAGAAGTAAAGTAAGAAAAGAAGATAGAATTTCCGTTTTAAGTAGTATGCTTTGAGAAGTAATAAGTATTTAGAAAAGTGAATAAGTAGAGTAAGAAAAGAAGAAAGAATTTCAGTTTTAAGGAGTATGCTTTGAGAAGTAATAAGTATTTAGAAAAGTGAAGAAGTAGAGTAAGAAAAGAAGAAAGAATTTCCGTTTTAAGGAGTATGCTTTGAGAAGTAATAAGTATTTAGAAAAGTGAATAAGTAGAGTAAGAAAAGAAGAAAGAATTTCAGTTTTAAGGAGTATGCTTTGAGAAGTAATAAGTATTTAGAAAAGTGAAGAAGTAAAGTAAGAAAAGAATATCTAATGATAAGTTTTCGTAGCATGCACTAAAATATAAATTAGAATATCCAAAATGTTAGTAATAATATAATAATTACGAATCTGTATTCGGTTTGTCAAGATATGCTTGGAGATGAAAGTTAGCCTATAGAAAAGTGAAGAAGTAAAGTAAGAAAAAAATATCTAATGATAAGTTTTCGTAG
>CAMPDV010005693.1:0-23913 GCA_946699065.1 Loxodes magnus | reverse complement strand
AGTAAAAAAAAACATTGTTTTTGATATGTTTTGAAGTGAGAAATTAAAATTTTACTACCAGAGTGAGTTAACAATGTATGAAAAATAGTTGAGTAATTTTTAAAGTAAAAAAAAACATTGTTTTTGATATGTTTTGAAGTGAGAAATTAAAATTTTACTACCAGAGTGAGTTAACAATGTATGAAAAATAGTTGAGTAATTTTTAAAGTAAAAAAAAACATTGTTTTTGATATGTTTTGAAGTGAGAAATTAAAATTTTACTACCAGAGTGAGTTAACAATGTATGAAAAATAGTTGAGTAATTTTTAAAGTAAAAAAAAAACATTGTTTTTGATATGTTTTGAAGTGAGAAATTAAAATTTTACTACCAGAGTGAGTTAACAATGTATGAAAAATAGTTGAGTAATTTTTAAAGTAAAAAAAACATTGTTTTTGATATGTTTTGAAGTGAGAAATTAAAATTTTACTACCAGAGTGAGTTAACAATGTATGAAAAATAGTTGAGTAATTTTTAAAGTAAAAAAAAACATTGTTTTTGATATGTTTTGAAGTGAGAAATTAAAATTTTACTACCAGAGTGAGTTAACAATGTATGAAAAATAGTTGAGTAATTTTTAAAGTAAAAAAAAACATTGTTTTTGATATGTTTTGAAGTGAGAGTACGAAATTTTACTACCAGAGTGAGTTAACAATGTATGAAAAATAGTTGAGTAATTTTTAAAGTAAAAAAAAACATTGTTTTTGATATGTTTTGAAGTGAGAAATTAAAATTTTACTACCAGAGTGAGTTAACAATGTATGAAAAATAGTTGTGTAATTTTTAAAGTAAAAAAAAACATTGTTTTTGATATGTTTTGAAGTGAGAGTACGAAATTTTACTACATGAGTGAGTTAACAATGTATGAAAAATAGTTGAGTAATTTTTAAAGTAAAAAAAAACATTGTTTTTGATATGTTTTGAAGTGAGAAATTAAAATTTTACTACCAGAGTGAGTTAACAATGTATGAAAAATAGTTGAGTAATTTTTAAAGTAAAAAAAACATTGTTTTTGATATGTTTTGAAGTGAGAAATTAAAATTTTACTACCAGAGTGAGTTAACAATGTATGAAAAATAGTTGAGTAATTTTTAAAGTAAAAAAAAACATTGTTTTTGATATGTTTTGAAGTGAGAAATTAAAATTTTACTACCAGAGTGAGTTAACAATGTATGAAAAATAGTTGAGTAATTTTTAAAGTAAAAAAAAACATTGTTTTTGATATGTTTTGAAGTGAGAAATTAAAATTTTACTACCAGAGTGAGTTAACAATGTATGAAAAATAGTTGAGTAATTTTTAAAGTAAAAAAAAACATTGTTTTTGATATGTTTTGAAGTGAGAAATTAAAATTTTACTACCAGAGTGAGTTAACAATGTATGAAAAATAGTTGAGTAATTTTTAAAGTAAAAAAAAACATTGTTTTTGATATGTTTTGAAGTGAGAAATTAAAATTTTACTACCAGAGTGAGTTAACAATGTATGAAAAATAGTTGAGTAATTTTTAAAGTAAAAAAAAACATTGTTTTTGATATGTTTTGAAGTGAGAAATTAAAATTTTACTACCAGAGTGAGTTAACAATGTATGAAAAATAGTTGAGTAATTTTTAAAGTAAAAAAAACATTGTTTTTGATATGTTTTGAAGTGAGAAATTAAAATTTTACTACCAGAGTGAGTTAACAATGTATGAAAAATAGTTGAGTAATTTTTAAAGTAAAAAAAAACATTGTTTTTGATATGTTTTGAAGTGAGAAATTAAAATTTTACTACCAGAGTGAGTTAACAATGTATGAAAAATAGTTGAGTAATTTTTAAAGTAAAAAAAAACATTGTTTTTGATATGTTTTGAAGTGAGAGTACGAAATTTTACTACCAGAGTGAGTTAACAATGTATGAAAAATAGTTGAGTAATTTTTAAAGTAAAAAAAAACATTGTTTTTGATATGTTTTGAAGTGAGAAATTAAAATTTTACTACCAGAGTGAGTTAACAATGTATGAAAAATAGTTGTGTAATTTTTAAAGTAAAAAAAAACATTGTTTTTGATATGTTTTGAAGTGAGAGTACGAAATTTTACTACATGAGTGAGTTAACAATGTATGAAAAATAGTTGAGTAATTTTTAAAGTAAAAAAAAACATTGTTTTTGATATGTTTTGAAGTGAGAGTACGAAATTTTACTACCAGAGTGAGTTAACAATGTATGAAAAATAGTTGAGTAATTTTTAAAGTAAAAAAAAACATTGTTTTTGATATGTTTTGAAGTGAGAGTACGAAATTTTAATACCAGAGTGAGTTAACAATGTATGAAAAATAGTTGAGTAATTTTTAAAGTAAAAAAAAACATTGTTTTTGATATGTTTTGAAGTGAGAGTACGAAATTTTACTACCAGAGTGAGTTAACAATGTATGAAAAATAGTTGAGTAATTTTTAAAGTAAAAAAAAACATTGTTTTTGATATGTTTTGAAGTGAGAGTACGAAATTTTACTACCAGAGTGAGTTAACAATGTATGAAAAATAGTTGAGTAATTTTTAAAGTAAAAAAAAACATTGTTTTTGATATGTTTTGAAGTGAGAAATTAAAATTTTACTACCAGAGTGAGTTAACAATGTATGAAAAATAGTTGAGTAATTTTTAAAGTAAAAAAAAACATTGTTTTTGATATGTTTTGAAGTGAGAAATTAAAATTTTACTACCAGAGTGAGTTAACAATGTATGAAAAATAGTTGAGTAATTTTTAAAGTAAAAAAAAACATTTTTTTTGATATGTTTTGAAGTGAGAAATTAAAATTTTACTACCAGAGTGAGTTAACAATGTATGAAAAATAGTTGAGTAATTTTTAAAGTAAAAAAAAACATTGTTTTTGATATGTTTTGAAGTGAGAAATTAAAATTTTACTACCAGAGTGAGTTAACAATGTATGAAAAATAGTTGAGTAATTTTTAAAGTAAAAAAAAACATTGTTTTTGATATGTTTTGAAGTGAGAAATTAAAATTTTACTACCAGAGTGAGTTAACAATGTATGAAAAATAGTTGAGTAATTTTTAAAGTAAAAAAAACATTGTTTTTGATATGTTTTGAAGTGAGAAATTAAAATTTTACTACCAGAGTGAGTTAACAATGTATGAAAAATAGTTGAGTAATTTTTAAAGTAAAAAAAAACATTGTTTTTGATATGTTTTGAAGTGAGAAATTAAAATTTTACTACCAGAGTGAGTTAACAATGTATGAAAAATAGTTGAGTAATTTTTAAAGTAAAAAAAAACATTGTTTTTGATATGTTTTGAAGTGAGAGTACGAAATTTTACTACCAGAGTGAGTTAACAATGTATGAAAAATAGTTGAGTAATTTTTAAAGTAAAAAAAAACATTGTTTTTGATATGTTTTGAAGTGAGAAATTAAAATTTTACTACCAGAGTGAGTTAACAATGTATGAAAAATAGTTGTGTAATTTTTAAAGTAAAAAAAAACATTGTTTTTGATATGTTTTGAAGTGAGAGTACGAAATTTTACTACATGAGTGAGTTAACAATGTATGAAAAATAGTTGAGTAATTTTTAAAGTAAAAAAAAACATTGTTTTTGATATGTTTTGAAGTGAGAAATTAAAATTTTACTACCAGAGT
The DNA here is from genome assembly GCA_946699065.1 of Loxodes magnus. Taxonomy (NCBI): domain Eukaryota; phylum Ciliophora; class Karyorelictea; order Loxodida; family Loxodidae; genus Loxodes; species Loxodes magnus. The sequence continues at coordinate 20,247 of CAMPDV010005693.1, read as the reverse complement.
GAGTTAACAATGTATGAAAAATAGTTGAGTAATTTTTAAAGTAAAAAAAACATTGTTTTTGATATGTTTTGAAGTGAGAAATTAAAATTTTACTACCAGAGTGAGTTAACAATGTATGAAAAATAGTTGAGTAATTTTTAAAGTAAAAAAAAACATTGTTTTTGATATGTTTTGAAGTGAGAAATTAAAATTTTACTACCAGAGTGAGTTAACAATGTATGAAAAATAGTTGAGTAATTTTTAAAGTAAAAAAAAACATTGTTTTTGATATGTTTTGAAGTGAGAGTACGAAATTTTACTACCAGAGTGAGTTAACAATGTATGAAAAATAGTTGAGTAATTTTTAAAGTAAAAAAAAACATTGTTTTTGATATGTTTTGAAGTGAGAAATTAAAATTTTACTACCAGAGTGAGTTAACAATGTATGAAAAATAGTTGTGTAATTTTTAAAGTAAAAAAAAACATTGTTTTTGATATGTTTTGAAGTGAGAGTACGAAATTTTACTACATGAGTGAGTTAACAATGTATGAAAAATAGTTGAGTAATTTTTAAAGTAAAAAAAAACATTGTTTTTGATATGTTTTGAAGTGAGAAATTAAAATTTTACTACCAGAGTGAGTTAACAATGTATGAAAAATAGTTGAGTAATTTTTAAAGTAAAAAAAACATTGTTTTTGATATGTTTTGAAGTGAGAAATTAAAATTTTACTACCAGAGTGAGTTAACAATGTATGAAAAATAGTTGAGTAATTTTTAAAGTAAAAAAAAACATTGTTTTTGATATGTTTTGAAGTGAGAAATTAAAATTTTACTACCAGAGTGAGTTAACAATGTATGAAAAATAGTTGAGTAATTTTTAAAGTAAAAAAAAACATTGTTTTTGATATGTTTTGAAGTGAGAAATTAAAATTTTACTACCAGAGTGAGTTAACAATGTATGAAAAATAGTTGAGTAATTTTTAAAGTAAAAAAAAACATTGTTTTTGATATGTTTTGAAGTGAGAAATTAAAATTTTACTACCAGAGTGAGTTAACAATGTATGAAAAATAGTTGAGTAATTTTTAAAGTAAAAAAAAACATTGTTTTTGATATGTTTTGAAGTGAGAAATTAAAATTTTACTACCAGAGTGAGTTAACAATGTATGAAAAATAGTTGAGTAATTTTTAAAGTAAAAAAAAACATTGTTTTTGATATGTTTTGAAGTGAGAAATTAAAATTTTACTACCAGAGTGAGTTAACAATGTATGAAAAATAGTTGAGTAATTTTTAAAGTAAAAAAAACATTGTTTTTGATATGTTTTGAAGTGAGAAATTAAAATTTTACTACCAGAGTGAGTTAACAATGTATGAAAAATAGTTGAGTAATTTTTAAAGTAAAAAAAAACATTGTTTTTGATATGTTTTGAAGTGAGAAATTAAAATTTTACTACCAGAGTGAGTTAACAATGTATGAAAAATAGTTGAGTAATTTTTAAAGTAAAAAAAAACATTGTTTTTGATATGTTTTGAAGTGAGAGTACGAAATTTTACTACCAGAGTGAGTTAACAATGTATGAAAAATAGTTGAGTAATTTTTAAAGTAAAAAAAAACATTGTTTTTGATATGTTTTGAAGTGAGAAATTAAAATTTTACTACCAGAGTGAGTTAACAATGTATGAAAAATAGTTGTGTAATTTTTAAAGTAAAAAAAAACATTGTTTTTGATATGTTTTGAAGTGAGAGTACGAAATTTTACTACATGAGTGAGTTAACAATGTATGAAAAATAGTTGAGTAATTTTTAAAGTAAAAAAAAACATTGTTTTTGATATGTTTTGAAGTGAGAGTACGAAATTTTACTACCAGAGTGAGTTAACAATGTATGAAAAATAGTTGAGTAATTTTTAAAGTAAAAAAAAACATTGTTTTTGATATGTTTTGAAGTGAGAGTACGAAATTTTAATACCAGAGTGAGTTAACAATGTATGAAAAATAGTTGAGTAATTTTTAAAGTAAAAAAAAACATTGTTTTTGATATGTTTTGAAGTGAGAGTACGAAATTTACTACAAGAGTGAGTTAACAATGTATGAAAAATAGTTGAGTAATTTTTAAAGTAAAAAAAAACATTGTTTTTGATATGTTTTGAAGTGAGAGTACGAAATTTACTACAAGAGTGAGTTAACAATGTATGAAAAATAGTTGAGTAATTTTTAAAGTAAAAAAAAACATTGTTTTTGATATGTTTTGAAGTGAGAAATTAAAATTTTACTACCAGAGTGAGTTAACAATGTATGAAAAATAGTTGAGTAATTTTTAAAGTAAAAAAAAACATTGTTTTTGATATGTTTTGAAGTGAGAAATTAAAATTTTACTACCAGAGTGAGTTAACAATGTATGAAAAATAGTTGAGTAATTTTTAAAGTAAAAAAAAACATTTTTTTTGATATGTTTTGAAGTGAGAAATTAAAATTTTACTACCAGAGTGAGTTAACAATGTATGAAAAATAGTTGAGTAATTTTTAAAGTAAAAAAAAACATTGTTTTTGATATGTTTTGAAGTGAGAATACGAAATTTTACTACCAGAGTGAGTTAACAATGTATGAAAAATAGTTGAGTAATTTTTAAAGTAAAAAAAAACATTGTTTTTGATATGTTTTGAAGTGAGAAATTAAAATTTTACTACCAGAGTGAGTTAACAATGTATGAAAAATAGTTGAGTAATTTTTAAAGTAAAAAAAAACATTGTTTTTGATATGTTTTGAAGTGAGAAATTAAAATTTTACTACCAGAGTGAGTTAACAATGTATGAAAAATAGTTGAGTAATTTTTAAAGTAAAAAAAAACATTGTTTTTGATATGTTTTGAAGTGAGAAATTAAAATTTTACTACCAGAGTGAGTTAACAATGTATGAAAAATAGTTGAGTAATTTTTAAAGTAAAAAAAAACATTGTTTTTGATATGTTTTGAAGTGAGAATACGAAATTTTAATACCAGAGTGAGTTAACAATGTATGAAAAATAGTTGAGTAATTTTTAAAGTAAAAAAAACATTGTTTTTGATATGTTTTGAAGTGAGAATACGAAATTTTACTACCAGAGTGAGTTAACAATGTATGAAAAATAGTTGAGTAATTTTTAAAGTAAAAAAAAACATTGTTTTTGATATGTTTTGAAGTGAGAAATTAAAATTTTACTACCAGAGTGAGTTAACAATGTATGAAAAATAGTTGAGTAATTTTTAAAGTAAAAAAAAACATTTTTTTTGATATGTTTTGAAGTGAGAAATTAAAATTTTACTACCAGAGTGAGTTAACAATGTATGAAAAATAGTTGAGTAATTTTTAAAGTAAAAAAAACATTGTTTTTGATATGTTTTGAAGTGAGAAATTAAAATTTTACTACCAGAGTGAGTTAACAATGTATGAAAAATAGTTGAGTAATTTTTAAAGTAAAAAAAAACATTGTTTTTGATATGTTTTGAAGTGAGAAATTAAAATTTTACTACCAGAGTGAGTTAACAATGTATGAAAAATAGTTGAGTAATTTTTAAAGTAAAAAAAAACATTGTTTTTGATATGTTTTGAAGTGAGAAATTAAAATTTTACTACCAGAGTGAGTTAACAATGTATGAAAAATAGTTGAGTAATTTTTAAAGTAAAAAAAAACATTGTTTTTGATATGTTTTGAAGTGAGAAATTAAAATTTTACTACCAGAGTGAGTTAACAATGTATGAAAAATAGTTGAGTAATTTTTAAAGTAAAAAAAAACATTGTTTTTGATATGTTTTGAAGTGAGAATACGAAATTTTACTACCAGAGTGAGTTAACAATGTATGAAAAATAGTTGAGTAATTTTTAAAGTAAAAAAAAACATTGTTTTTGATATGTTTTGAAGTGAGAAATTAAAATTTTACTACCAGAGTGAGTTAACAATGTATGAAAAATAGTTGTGTAATTTTTAAAGTAAAAAAAAACATTGTTTTTGATATGTTTTGAAGTGAGAAATTAAAATTTTACTACCAGAGTGAGTTAACAATGTATGAAAAATAGTTGAGTAATTTTTAAAGTAAAAAAAAACATTGTTTTTGATATGTTTTGAAGTGAGAGTACGAAATTTTACTACATGAGTGAGTTAACAATGTATGAAAAATAGTTGAGTAATTTTTAAAGTAAAAAAAAACATTGTTTTTGATATGTTTTGAAGTGAGAAATTAAAATTTTACTACCAGAGTGAGTTAACAATGTATGAAAAATAGTTGAGTAATTTTTAAAGTAAAAAAAAACATTGTTTTTGATATGTTTTGAAGTGAGAAATTAAAATTTTACTACCAGAGTGAGTTAACAATGTATGAAAAATAGTTGAGTAATTTTTAAAGTAAAAAAAAACATTGTTTTTGATATGTTTTGAAGTGAGAAATTAAAATTTTACTACCAGAGTGAGTTAACAATGTATGAAAAATAGTTGAGTAATTTTTAAAGTAAAAAAAAACATTTTTTTTGATATGTTTTGAAGTGAGAAATTAAAATTTTACTACCAGAGTGAGTTAACAATGTATGAAAAATAGTTGAGTAATTTTTAAAGTAAAAAAAAACATTGTTTTTGATATGTTTTGAAGTGAGAATACGAAATTTTACTACCAGAGTGAGTTAACAATGTATGAAAAATAGTTGAGTAATTTTTAAAGTAAAAAAAAACATTGTTTTTGATATGTTTTGAAGTGAGAAATTAAAATTTTACTACCAGAGTGAGTTAACAATGTATGAAAAATAGTTGAGTAATTTTTAAAGTAAAAAAAAACATTGTTTTTGATATGTTTTGAAGTGAGAAATTAAAATTTTACTACCAGAGTGAGTTAACAATGTATGAAAAATAGTTGAGTAATTTTTAAAGTAAAAAAAAACATTGTTTTTGATATGTTTTGAAGTGAGAAATTAAAATTTTACTACCAGAGTGAGTTAACAATGTATGAAAAATAGTTGAGTAATTTTTAAAGTAAAAAAAACATTGTTTTTGATATGTTTTGAAGTGAGAAATTAAAATTTTACTACCAGAGTGAGTTAACAATGTATGAAAAATAGTTGAGTAATTTTTAAAGTAAAAAAAAACATTGTTTTTGATATGTTTTGAAGTGAGAAATTAAAATTTTACTACCAGAGTGAGTTAACAATGTATGAAAAATAGTTGAGTAATTTTTAAAGTAAAAAAAAACATTGTTTTTGATATGTTTTGAAGTGAGAAATTAAAATTTTACTACCAGAGTGAGTTAACAATGTATGAAAAATAGTTGAGTAATTTTTAAAGTAAAAAAAAACATTGTTTTTGATATGTTTTGAAGTGAGAAATTAAAATTTTACTACCAGAGTGAGTTAACAATGTATGAAAAATAGTTGAGTAATTTTTAAAGTAAAAAAAAACATTGTTTTTGATATGTTTTGAAGTGAGAATACGAAATTTTACTACCAGAGTGAGTTAACAATGTATGAAAAATAGTTGAGTAATTTTTAAAGTAAAAAAAAACATTGTTTTTGATATGTTTTGAAGTGAGAAATTAAAATTTTACTACCAGAGTGAGTTAACAATGTATGAAAAATAGTTGTGTAATTTTTAAAGTAAAAAAAAACATTGTTTTTGATATGTTTTGAAGTGAGAAATTAAAATTTTACTACCAGAGTGAGTTAACAATGTATGAAAAATAGTTGAGTAATTTTTAAAGTAAAAAAAAACATTGTTTTTGATATGTTTTGAAGTGAGAGTACGAAATTTTACTACCAGAGTGAGTTAACAATGTATGAAAAATAGTTGAGTAATTTTTAAAGTAAAAAAAAACATTGTTTTTGATATGTTTTGAAGTGAGAAATTAAAATTTTACTACATGAGTGAGTTAACAATGTATGAAAAATAGTTGAGTAATTTTTAAAGTAAAAAAAAACATTGTTTTTGATATGTTTTGAAGTGAGAAATTAAAATTTTACTACCAGAGTGAGTTAACAATGTATGAAAAATAGTTGAGTAATTTTTAAAGTAAAAAAAACATTGTTTTTGATATGTTTTGAAGTGAGAAATTAAAATTTTACTACCAGAGTGAGTTAACAATGTATGAAAAATAGTTGAGTAATTTTTAAAGTAAAAAAAAACATTGTTTTTGATATGTTTTGAAGTGAGAAATTAAAATTTTACTACCAGAGTGAGTTAACAATGTATGAAAAATAGTTGAGTAATTTTTAAAGTAAAAAAAAACATTGTTTTTGATATGTTTTGAAGTGAGAAATTAAAATTTTACTACCAGAGTGAGTTAACAATGTATGAAAAATAGTTGAGTAATTTTTAAAGTAAAAAAAAACATTGTTTTTGATATGTTTTGAAGTGAGAATACGAAATTTTACTACCAGAGTGAGTTAACAATGTATGAAAAATAGTTGAGTAATTTTTAAAGTAAAAAAAAACATTGTTTTTGATATGTTTTGAAGTGAGAAATTAAAATTTTACTACCAGAGTGAGTTAACAATGTATGAAAAATAGTTGAGTAATTTTTAAAGTAAAAAAAAACATTGTTTTTGATATGTTTTGAAGTGAGAGTACGAAATTTTACTACCAGAGTGAGTTAACAATGTATGAAAAATAGTTGAGTAATTTTTAAAGTAAAAAAAAACATTGTTTTTGATATGTTTTGAAGTGAGAAATTAAAATTTTACTACATGAGTGAGTTAACAATGTATGAAAAATAGTTGAGTAATTTTTAAAGTAAAAAAAAACATTGTTTTTGATATGTTTTGAAGTGAGAAATTAAAATTTTACTACCAGAGTGAGTTAACAATGTATGAAAAATAGTTGAGTAATTTTTAAAGTAAAAAAAAACATTGTTTTTGATATGTTTTGAAGTGAGAAATTAAAATTTTACTACCAGAGTGAGTTAACAATGTATGAAAAATAGTTGAGTAATTTTTAAAGTAAAAAAAAACATTGTTTTTGATATGTTTTGAAGTGAGAAATTAAAATTTTACTACCAGAGTGAGTTAACAATGTATGAAAAATAGTTGAGTAATTTTTAAAGTAAAAAAAAACATTGTTTTTGATATGTTTTGAAGTGAGAGTACGAAATTTTACTACCAGAGTGAGTTAACAATGTATGAAAAATAGTTGAGTAATTTTTAAAGTAAAAAAAAACATTGTTTTTGATATGTTTTGAAGTGAGAGTACGAAATTTTACTACCAGAGTGAGTTAACAATGTATGAAAAATAGTTGAGTAATTTTTAAAGTAAAAAAAAACATTGTTTTTGATATGTTTTGAAGTGAGAAATTAAAATTTTACTACCAGAGTGAGTTAACAATGTATGAAAAATAGTTGAGTAATTTTTAAAGTAAAAAAAAACATTGTTTTTGATATGTTTTGAAGTGAGAAATTAAAATTTTACTACCAGAGTGAGTTAACAATGTATGAAAAATAGTTGAGTAATTTTTAAAGTAAAAAAAAACATTTTTTTTGATATGTTTTGAAGTGAGAAATTAAAATTTTACTACAAGAGTGAGTTAACAATGTATGAAAAATAGTTGAGTAATTTTTAAAGTAAAAAAAAACATTGTTTTTGATATGTTTTGAAGTGAGAGTACGAAATTTACTACAAGAGTGAGTTAACAATGTATGAAAAATAGTTGAGTAATTTTTAAAGTAAAAAAAAACATTGTTTTTGATATGTTTTGAAGTGAGAAATTAAAATTTTACTACCAGAGTGAGTTAACAATGTATGAAAAATAGTTGAGTAATTTTTAAAGTAAAAAAAAACATTGTTTTTGATATGTTTTGAAGTGAGAGTACGAAATTTTACTACATGAGTGAGTTAACAATGTATGAAAAATAGTTGAGTAATTTTTAAAGTAAAAAAAAACATTGTTTTTGATATGTTTTGAAGTGAGAAATTAAAATTTTACTACCAGAGTGAGTTAACAATGTATGAAAAATAGTTGTGTAATTTTTAAAGTAAAAAAAAACATTGTTTTTGATATGTTTTGAAGTGAGAAATTAAAATTTTACTACCAGAGTGAGTTAACAATGTATGAAAAATAGTTGAGTAATTTTTAAAGTAAAAAAAAACATTGTTTTTGATATGTTTTGAAGTGAGAAATTAAAATTTTACTACCAGAGTGAGTTAACAATGTATGAAAAATAGTTGAGTAATTTTTAAAGTAAAAAAAAACATTTTTTTTGATATGTTTTGAAGTGAGAAATTAAAATTTTACTACAAGAGTGAGTTAACAATGTATGAAAAATAGTTGAGTAATTTTTAAAGTAAAAAAAAACATTGTTTTTGATATGTTTTGAAGTGAGAGTACGAAATTTACTACCAGAGTGAGTTAACAATGTATGAAAAATAGTTGAGTAATTTTTAAAGTAAAAAAAAACATTGTTTTTGATATGTTTTGAAGTGAGAGTACGAAATTTTACTACCAGAGTGAGTTAACAATGTATGAAAAATAGTTGAGTAATTTTTAAAGTAAAAAAAAACATTGTTTTTGATATGTTTTGAAGTGAGAGTACGAAATTTACTACCAGAGTGAGTTAACAATGTATGAAAAATAGTTGAGTAATTTTTAAAGTAAAAAAAAACATTGTTTTTGATATGTTTTGAAGTGAGAGTACTAAATTTTACTACCAGAGTGAGTTAACAATGTATGAAAAATAGTTGAGTAATTTTTAAAGTAAAAAAAAACATTGTTTTTGATATGTTTTGAAGTGAGAAATTAAAATTTTACTACCAGAGTGAGTTAACAATGTATGAAAAATAGTTGAGTAATTTTTAAAGTAAAAAAAAACATTTTTTTTGATATGTTTTGAAGTGAGAAATTAAAATTTTACTACAAGAGTGAGTTAACAATGTATGAAAAATAGTTGAGTAATTTTTAAAGTAAAAAAAAACATTGTTTTTGATATGTTTTGAAGTGAGAATACGAAATTTTACTACCAGAGTGAGTTAACAATGTATGAAAAATAGTTGAGTAATTTTTAAAGTAAAAAAAAACATTGTTTTTGATATGTTTTGAAGTGAGAAATTAAAATTTTACTACCAGAGTGAGTTAACAATGTATGAAAAATAGTTGAGTAATTTTTAAAGTAAAAAAAAACATTGTTTTTGATATGTTTTGAAGTGAGAAATTAAAATTTTACTACATGAGTGAGTTAACAATGTATGAAAAATAGTTGAGTAATTTTTAAAGTAAAAAAAAACATTGTTTTTGATATGTTTTGAAGTGAGAAATTAAAATTTTACTACCAGAGTGAGTTAACAATGTATGAAAAATAGTTGTGTAATTTTTAAAGTAAAAAAAAACATTGTTTTTGATATGTTTTGAAGTGAGAGTACGAAATTTACTACCAGAGTGAGTTAACAATGTATGAAAAATAGTTGAGTAATTTTTAAAGTAAAAAAAAACATTGTTTTTGATATGTTTTGAAGTGAGAGTACGAAATTTTACTACCAGAGTGAGTTAACAATGTATGAAAAATAGTTGAGTAATTTTTAAAGTAAAAAAAAACATTGTTTTTGATATGTTTTGAAGTGAGAGTACGAAATTTACTACCAGAGTGAGTTAACAATGTATGAAAAATAGTTGAGTAATTTTTAAAGTAAAAAAAAACATTGTTTTTGATATGTTTTGAAGTGAGAGTACGAAATTTTACTACCAGAGTGAGTTAACAATGTATGAAAAATAGTTGAGTAATTTTTAAAGTAAAAAAAAACATTGTTTTTGATATGTTTTGAAGTGAGAAATTAAAATTTTACTACCAGAGTGAGTTAACAATGTATGAAAAATAGTTGAGTAATTTTTAAAGTAAAAAAAAACATTTTTTTTGATATGTTTTGAAGTGAGAAATTAAAATTTTACTACCAGAGTGAGTTAACAATGTATGAAAAATAGTTGAGTAATTTTTAAAGTAAAAAAAAACATTGTTTTTGATATGTTTTGAAGTGAGAAATTAAAATTTTACTACCAGAGTGAGTTAACAATGTATGAAAAATAGTTGAGTAATTTTTAAAGTAAAAAAAAACATTGTTTTTGATATGTTTTGAAGTGAGAAATTAAAATTTTACTACCAGAGTGAGTTAACAATGTATGAAAAATAGTTGAGTAATTTTTAAAGTAAAAAAAAACATTGTTTTTGATATGTTTTGAAGTGAGAAATTAAAATTTTACTACCAGAGTGAGTTAACAATGTATGAAAAATAGTTGAGTAATTTTTAAAGTAAAAAAAAACATTGTTTTTGATATGTTTTGAAGTGAGAAATTAAAATTTTACTACCAGAGTGAGTTAACAATGTATGAAAAATAGTTGAGTAATTTTTAAAGTAAAAAAAAACATTGTTTTTGATATGTTTTGAAGTGAGAATACGAAATTTTAATACCAGAGTGAGTTAACAATGTATGAAAAATAGTTGAGTAATTTTTAAAGTAAAAAAAACATTGTTTTTGATATGTTTTGAAGTGAGAATACGAAATTTTACTACCAGAGTGAGTTAACAATGTATGAAAAATAGTTGAGTAATTTTTAAAGTAAAAAAAAACATTGTTTTTGATATGTTTTGAAGTGAGAAATTAAAATTTTACTACATGAGTGAGTTAACAATGTATGAAAAATAGTTGAGTAATTTTTAAAGTAAAAAAAAACATTGTTTTTGATATGTTTTGAAGTGAGAATACGAAATTTTACTACCAGAGTGAGTTAACAATGTATGAAAAATAGTTGAGTAATTTTTAAAGTAAAAAAAAACATTGTTTTTGATATGTTTTGAAGTGAGAATACGAAATTTTAATATCAGAGTGAGTTAACAATGTATGAAAAATAGTTGAGTAATTTTTAAAGTAAAAAAAAACATTGTTTTTGATATGTTTTGAAGTGAGAAATTAAAATTTTACTACCAGAGTGAGTTAACAATGTATGAAAAATAGTTGAGTAATTTTTAAAGTAAAAAAAAACATTGTTTTTGATATGTTTTGAAGTGAGAGTACGAAATTTACTACAAGAGTGAGTTAACAATGTATGAAAAATAGTTGAGTAATTTTTAAAGTAAAAAAAAACATTGTTTTTGATATGTTTTGAAGTGAGAGTACGAAATTTTACTACCAGAGTGAGTTAACAATGTATGAAAAATAGTTGAGTAATTTTTAAAGTAAAAAAAAACATTGTTTTTGATATGTTTTGAAGTGAGAAATTAAAATTTTACTACCAGAGTGAGTTAACAATGTATGAAAAATAGTTGAGTAATTTTTAAAGTAAAAAAAAACATTGTTTTTGATATGTTTTGAAGTGAGAAATTAAAATTTTACTACCAGAGTGAGTTAACAATGTATGAAAAATAGTTGAGTAATTTTTAAAGTAAAAAAAAACATTGTTTTTGATATGTTTTGAAGTGAGAAATTAAAATTTTACTACCAGAGTGAGTTAACAATGTATGAAAAATAGTTGAGTAATTTTTAAAGTAAAAAAAAACATTGTTTTTGATATGTTTTGAAGTGAGAGTACGAAATTTACTACAAGAGTGAGTTAACAATGTATGAAAAATAGTTGAGTAATTTTTAAAGTAAAAAAAAACATTGTTTTTGATATGTTTTGAAGTGAGAGTACGAAATTTACTACAAGAGTGAGTTAACAATGTATGAAAAATAGTTGAGTAATTTTTAAAGTAAAAAAAAACATTGTTTTTGATATGTTTTGAAGTGAGAAATTAAAATTTTACTACCAGAGTGAGTTAACAATGTATGAAAAATAGTTGAGTAATTTTTAAAGTAAAAAAAAACATTTTTTTTGATATGTTTTGAAGTGAGAAATTAAAATTTTACTACATGAGTGAGTTAACAATGTATGAAAAATAGTTGAGTAATTTTTAAAGTAAAAAAAAACATTGTTTTTGATATGTTTTGAAGTGAGAAATTAAAATTTTACTACCAGAGTGAGTTAACAATGTATGAAAAATAGTTGAGTAATTTTTAAAGTAAAAAAAAACATTTTTTTTGATATGTTTTGAAGTGAGAAATTAAAATTTTACTACCAGAGTGAGTTAACAATGTATGAAAAATAGTTGAGTAATTTTTAAAGTAAAAAAAAACATTGTTTTTGATATGTTTTGAAGTGAGAAATTAAAATTTTACTACCAGAGTGAGTTAACAATGTATGAAAAATAGTTGAGTAATTTTTAAAGTAAAAAAAAACATTGTTTTTGATATGTTTTGAAGTGAGAAATTAAAATTTTACTACCAGAGTGAGTTAACAATGTATGAAAAATAGTTGAGTAATTTTTAAAGTAAAAAAAAACATTGTTTTTGATATGTTTTGAAGTGAGAAATTAAAATTTTACTACCAGAGTGAGTTAACAATGTATGAAAAATAGTTGAGTAATTTTTAAAGTAAAAAAAAACATTTTTTTTGATATGTTTTGAAGTGAGAAATTAAAATTTTACTACCAGAGTGAGTTAACAATGTATGAAAAATAGTTGAGTAATTTTTAAAGTAAAAAAAAACATTGTTTTTGATATGTTTTGAAGTGAGAAATTAAAATTTTACTACATGAGTGAGTTAACAATGTATGAAAAATAGTTGAGTAATTTTTAAAGTAAAAAAAAACATTGTTTTTGATATGTTTTGAAGTGAGAAATTAAAATTTTACTACCAGAGTGAGTTAACAATGTATGAAAAATAGTTGAGTAATTTTTAAAGTAAAAAAAAACATTGTTTTTGATATGTTTTGAAGTGAGAAATTAAAATTTTACTACCAGAGTGAGTTAACAATGTATGAAAAATAGTTGAGTAATTTTTAAAGTAAAAAAAAACATTGTTTTTGATATGTTTTGAAGTGAGAATACGAAATTTTACTACCAGAGTGAGTTAACAATGTATGAAAAATAGTTGAGTAATTTTTAAAGTAAAAAAAAACATTGTTTTTGATATGTTTTGAAGTGAGAAATTAAAATTTTACTACCAGAGTGAGTTAACAATGTATGAAAAATAGTTGAGTAATTTTTAAAGTAAAAAAAAACATTGTTTTTGATATGTTTTGAAGTGAGAGTACGAAATTTTACTACCAGAGTGAGTTAACAATGTATGAAAAATAGTTGAGTAATTTTTAAAGTAAAAAAAAACATTGTTTTTGATATGTTTTGAAGTGAGAAATTAAAATTTTACTACATGAGTGAGTTAACAATGTATGAAAAATAGTTGAGTAATTTTTAAAGTAAAAAAAAACATTTTTTTTGATATGTTTTGAAGTGAGAATACGAAATTTTAATATCAGAGTGAGTTAACAATGTATGAAAAATAGTTGAGTAATTTTTAAAGTAAAAAAAAACATTGTTTTTGATATGTTTTGAAGTGAGAAATTAAAATTTTACTACCAGAGTGAGTTAACAATGTATGAAAAATAGTTGAGTAATTTTTAAAGTAAAAAAAAACATTTTTTTTGATATGTTTTGAAGTGAGAAATTAAAATTTTACTACAAGAGTGAGTTAACAATGTATGAAAAATAGTTGAGTAATTTTTAAAGTAAAAAAAAACATTGTTTTTGATATGTTTTGAAGTGAGAAATTAAAATTTTACTACCAGAGTGAGTTAACAATGTATGAAAAATAGTTGAGTAATTTTTAAAGTAAAAAAAAACATTGTTTTTGATATGTTTTGAAGTGAGAGTACGAAATTTACTACAAGAGTGAGTTAACAATGTATGAAAAATAGTTGAGTAATTTTTAAAGTAAAAAAAAACATTGTTTTTGATATGTTTTGAAGTGAGAGTACGAAATTTTACTACCAGAGTGAGTTAACAATGTATGAAAAATAGTTGAGTAATTTTTAAAGTAAAAAAAAACATTGTTTTTGATATGTTTTGAAGTGAGAGTACGAAATTTTACTACCAGAGTGAGTTAACAATGTATGAAAAATAGTTGAGTAATTTTTAAAGTAAAAAAAAACATTGTTTTTGATATGTTTTGAAGTGAGAGTACGAAATTTACTACAAGAGTGAGTTAACAATGTATGAAAAATAGTTGAGTAATTTTTAAAGTAAAAAAAAACATTGTTTTTGATATGTTTTGAAGTGAGAAATTAAAATTTTACTACAAGAGTGAGTTAACAATGTATGAAAAATAGTTGAGTAATTTTTAAAGTAAAAAAAAACATTGTTTTTGATATGTTTTGAAGTGAGAGTACGAAATTTACTACCAGAGTGAGTTAACAATGTATGAAAAATAGTTGAGTAATTTTTAAAGTAAAAAAAAACATTGTTTTTGATATGTTTTGAAGTGAGAGTACGAAATTTTACTACCAGAGTGAGTTAACAATGTATGAAAAATAGTTGAGTAATTTTTAAAGTAAAAAAAAACATTGTTTTTGATATGTTTTGAAGTGAGAGTACGAAATTTTACTACCAGAGTGAGTTAACAATGTATGAAAAATAGTTGAGTAATTTTTAAAGTAAAAAAAAACATTGTTTTTGATATGTTTTGAAGTGAGAGTACGAAATTTACTACAAGAGTGAGTTAACAATGTATGAAAAATAGTTGAGTAATTTTTAAAGTAAAAAAAAACATTTTTTTTGATATGTTTTGAAGTGAGAAATTAAAATTTTACTACCAGAGTGAGTTAACAATGTATGAAAAATAGTTGAGTAATTTTTAAAGTAAAAAAAAACATTGTTTTTGATATGTTTTGAAGTGAGAAATTAAAATTTTACTACCAGAGTGAGTTAACAATGTATGAAAAATAGTTGAGTAATTTTTAAAGTAAAAAAAAACATTGTTTTTGATATGTTTTGAAGTGAGAATACGAAATTTTACTACCAGAGTGAGTTAACAATGTATGAAAAATAGTTGAGTAATTTTTAAAGTAAAAAAAAACATTGTTTTTGATATGTTTTGAAGTGAGAAATTAAAATTTTACTACCAGAGTGAGTTAACAATGTATGAAAAATAGTTGAGTAATTTTTAAAGTAAAAAAAAACATTGTTTTTGATATGTTTTGAAGTGAGAGTACGAAATTTACTACAAGAGTGAGTTAACAATGTATGAAAAATAGTTGAGTAATTTTTAAAGTAAAAAAAAACATTGTTTTTGATATGTTTTGAAGTGAGAAATTAAAATTTTACTACCAGAGTGAGTTAACAATGTATGAAAAATAGTTGAGTAATTTTTAAAGTAAAAAAAAACATTTTTTTTGATATGTTTTGAAGTGAGAAATTAAAATTTTACTACCAGAGTGAGTTAACAATGTATGAAAAATAGTTGAGTAATTTTTAAAGTAAAAAAAAACATTGTTTTTGATATGTTTTGAAGTGAGAAATTAAAATTTTACTACCAGAGTGAGTTAACAATGTATGAAAAATAGTTGAGTAATTTTTAAAGTAAAAAAAAACATTTTTTTTGATATGTTTTGAAGTGAGAAATTAAAATTTTACTACATGAGTGAGTTAACAATGTATGAAAAATAGTTGAGTAATTTTTAAAGTAAAAAAAAACATTGTTTTTGATATGTTTTGAAGTGAGAAATTAAAATTTTACTACCAGAGTGAGTTAACAATGTATGAAAAATAGTTGAGTAATTTTTAAAGTAAAAAAAAACATTGTTTTTGATATGTTTTGAAGTGAGAAATTAAAATTTTACTACCAGAGTGAGTTAACAATGTATGAAAAATAGTTGAGTAATTTTTAAAGTAAAAAAAAACATTGTTTTTGATATGTTTTGAAGTGAGAAATTAAAATTTTACTACCAGAGTGAGTTAACAATGTATGAAAAATAGTTGAGTAATTTTTAAAGTAAAAAAAAACATTGTTTTTGATATGTTTTGAAGTGAGAATACGAAATTTTACTACCAGAGTGAGTTAACAATGTATGAAAAATAGTTGAGTAATTTTTAAAGTAAAAAAAAACATTGTTTTTGATATGTTTTGAAGTGAGAAATTAAAAATTTACTACCAGAGTGAGTTAACAATGTATGAAAAATAGTTGAGTAATTTTTAAAGTAAAAAAAAACATTTTTTTTGATATGTTTTGAAGTGAGAATACGAAATTTTACTACCAGAGTGAGTTAACAATGTATGAAAAATAGTTGAGTAATTTTTAAAGTAAAAAAAAACATTGTTTTTGATATGTTTTGAAGTGAGAAATTAAAATTTTACTACCAGAGTGAGTTAACAATGTATGAAAAATAGTTGAGTAATTTTTAAAGTAAAAAAAAACATTGTTTTTGATATGTTTTGAAGTGAGAATACGAAATTTTACTACCAGAGTGAGTTAACAATGTATGAAAAATAGTTGAGTAATTTTTAAAGTAAAAAAAAACATTGTTTTTGATATGTTTTGAAGTGAGAAATTAAAATTTTACTACCAGAGTGAGTTAACAATGTATGAAAAATAGTTGAGTAATTTTTAAAGTAAAAAAAAACATTGTTTTTGATATGTTTTGAAGTGAGAGTACGAAATTTACTACAAGAGTGAGTTAACAATGTATGAAAAATAGTTGAGTAATTTTTAAAGTAAAAAAAAACATTGTTTTTGATATGTTTTGAAGTGAGAAATTAAAATTTTACTACCAGAGTGAGTTAACAATGTATGAAAAATAGTTGAGTAATTTTTAAAGTAAAAAAAAACATTTTTTTTGATATGTTTTGAAGTGAGAAATTAAAATTTTACTACCAGAGTGAGTTAACAATGTATGAAAAATAGTTGAGTAATTTTTAAAGTAAAAAAAAACATTGTTTTTGATATGTTTTGAAGTGAGAGTACGAAATTTACTACAAGAGTGAGTTAACAATGTATGAAAAATAGTTGAGTAATTTTTAAAGTAAAAAAAAACATTGTTTTTGATATGTTTTGAAGTGAGAAATTAAAATTTTACTACCAGAGTGAGTTAACAATGTATGAAAAATAGTTGAGTAATTTTTAAAGTAAAAAAAAACATTTTTTTTGATATGTTTTGAAGTGAGAAATTAAAATTTTACTACCAGAGTGAGTTAACAATGTATGAAAAATAGTTGAGTAATTTTTAAAGTAAAAAAAAACATTGTTTTTGATATGTTTTGAAGTGAGAAATTAAAATTTTACTACCAGAGTGAGTTAACAATGTATGAAAAATAGTTGAGTAATTTTTAAAGTAAAAAAAAACATTTTTTTTGATATGTTTTGAAGTGAGAAATTAAAATTTTACTACATGAGTGAGTTAACAATGTATGAAAAATAGTTGAGTAATTTTTAAAGTAAAAAAAAACATTGTTTTTGATATGTTTTGAAGTGAGAAATTAAAATTTTACTACCAGAGTGAGTTAACAATGTATGAAAAATAGTTGAGTAATTTTTAAAGTAAAAAAAAACATTGTTTTTGATATGTTTTGAAGTGAGAATACGAAATTTTACTACCAGAGTGAGTTAACAATGTATGAAAAATAGTTGAGTAATTTTTAAAGTAAAAAAAAACATTGTTTTTGATATGTTTTGAAGTGAGAAATTAAAATTTTACTACCAGAGTGAGTTAACAATGTATGAAAAATAGTTGAGTAATTTTTAAAGTAAAAAAAAACATTGTTTTTGATATGTTTTGAAGTGAGAATACGAAATTTTACTACCAGAGTGAGTTAACAATGTATGAAAAATAGTTGAGTAATTTTTAAAGTAAAAAAAAACATTGTTTTTGATATGTTTTGAAGTGAGAAATTAAAATTTTACTACCAGAGTGAGTTAACAATGTATGAAAAATAGTTGAGTAATTTTTAAAGTAAAAAAAAACATTGTTTTTGATATGTTTTGAAGTGAGAATACGAAATTTTACTACCAGAGTGAGTTAACAATGTATGAAAAATAGTTGAGTAATTTTTAAAGTAAAAAAAAACATTGTTTTTGATATGTTTTGAAGTGAGAAATTAAAATTTTACTACCAGAGTGAGTTAACAATGTATGAAAAATAGTTGAGTAATTTTTAAAGTAAAAAAAAACATTGTTTTTGATATGTTTTGAAGTGAGAGTACGAAATTTACTACAAGAGTGAGTTAACAATGTATGAAAAATAGTTGAGTAATTTTTAAAGTAAAAAAAAACATTGTTTTTGATATGTTTTGAAGTGAGAAATTAAAATTTTACTACCAGAGTGAGTTAACAATGTATGAAAAATAGTTGAGTAATTTTTAAAGTAAAAAAAAACATTTTTTTTGATATGTTTTGAAGTGAGAAATTAAAATTTTACTACCAGAGTGAGTTAACAATGTATGAAAAATAGTTGAGTAATTTTTAAAGTAAAAAAAAACATTGTTTTTGATATGTTTTGAAGTGAGAAATTAAAATTTTACTACCAGAGTGAGTTAACAATGTATGAAAAATAGTTGAGTAATTTTTAAAGTAAAAAAAAACATTTTTTTTGATATGTTTTGAAGTGAGAAATTAAAATTTTACTACATGAGTGAGTTAACAATGTATGAAAAATAGTTGAGTAATTTTTAAAGTAAAAAAAAACATTGTTTTTGATATGTTTTGAAGTGAGAAATTAAAATTTTACTACCAGAGTGAGTTAACAATGTATGAAAAATAGTTGAGTAATTTTTAAAGTAAAAAAAAACATTGTTTTTGATATGTTTTGAAGTGAGAAATTAAAATTTTACTACCAGAGTGAGTTAACAATGTATGAAAAATAGTTGAGTAATTTTTAAAGTAAAAAAAAACATTGTTTTTGATATGTTTTGAAGTGAGAAATTAAAATTTTACTACCAGAGTGAGTTAACAATGTATGAAAAATAGTTGAGTAATTTTTAAAGTAAAAAAAAACATTGTTTTTGATATGTTTTGAAGTGAGAAATTAAAATTTTACTACCAGAGTGAGTTAACAATGTATGAAAAATAGTTGAGTAATTTTTAAAGTAAAAAAAAACATTGTTTTTGATATGTTTTGAAGTGAGAATACGAAATTTTACTACCAGAGTGAGTTAACAATGTATGAAAAATAGTTGAGTAATTTTTAAAGTAAAAAAAAACATTGTTTTTGATATGTTTTGAAGTGAGAAATTAAAATTTTACTACCAGAGTGAGTTAACAATGTATGAAAAATAGTTGAGTAATTTTTAAAGTAAAAAAAAACATTGTTTTTGATATGTTTTGAAGTGAGAATACGAAATTTTACTACCAGAGTGAGTTAACAATGTATGAAAAATAGTTGAGTAATTTTTAAAGTAAAAAAAAACATTGTTTTTGATATGTTTTGAAGTGAGAAATTAAAAATTTACTACCAGAGTGAGTTAACAATGTATGAAAAATAGTTGAGTAATTTTTAAAGTAAAAAAAAACATTTTTTTTGATATGTTTTGAAGTGAGAATACGAAATTTTACTACCAGAGTGAGTTAACAATGTATGAAAAATAGTTGAGTAATTTTTAAAGTAAAAAAAAACATTGTTTTTGATATGTTTTGAAGTGAGAAATTAAAATTTTACTACCAGAGTGAGTTAACAATGTATGAAAAATAGTTGAGTAATTTTTAAAGTAAAAAAAAACATTGTTTTTGATATGTTTTGAAGTGAGAAATTAAAATTTTACTACCAGAGTGAGTTAACAATGTATGAAAAATAGTTGAGTAATTTTTAAAGTAAAAAAAAACATTGTTTTTGATATGTTTTGAAGTGAGAAATTAAAATTTTACTACCAGAGTGAGTTAACAATGTATGAAAAATAGTTGAGTAATTTTTAAAGTAAAAAAAAACATTGTTTTTGATATGTTTTGAAGTGAGAAATTAAAATTTTACTACCAGAGTGAGTTAACAATGTATGAAAAATAGTTGAGTAATTTTTAAAGTAAAAAAAAACATTGTTTTTGATATGTTTTGAAGTGAGAGTACGAAATTTACTACCAGAGTGAGTTAACAATGTATGAAAAATAGTTGAGTAATTTTTAAAGTAAAAAAAAACATTGTTTTTGATATGTTTTGAAGTGAGAAATTAAAATTTTACTACATGAGTGAGTTAACAATGTATGAAAAATAGTTGAGTAATTTTTAAAGTAAAAAAAAACATTGTTTTTGATATGTTTTGAAGTGAGAAATTAAAATTTTACTACCAGAGTGAGTTAACAATGTATGAAAAATAGTTGAGTAATTTTTAAAGTAAAAAAAAACATTTTTTTTGATATGTTTTGAAGTGAGAAATTAAAATTTTACTACATGAGTGAGTTAACAATGTATGAAAAATAGTTGAGTAATTTTTAAAGTAAAAAAAAACATTGTTTTTGATATGTTTTGAAGTGAGAAATTAA
>CAMPDV010005692.1:0-25970 GCA_946699065.1 Loxodes magnus | reverse complement strand
ACTTTACTTCTTCACTTTTAAAAATACTTATTACTTCTTAAAACTTACTACTTAAAACTGAATCTCTATCTTCTTTTCTTACTTTACTTCTTCACTCTTCTAAATACTTATTACTTCTAAAAACATACTCTTTGAAACTGAAATTCTATCTTCTTTTCTTACTTTACTTCTTCACTTTTCAAAATACTTATTACTTCTAAAAACATACTCTTTGAAACTGAAATTCTATCTTCTTTTCTTACTTTACTTCTTCACTTTTAAAAATACTTATTACTTGTCAAAACATACTCCTTAAAACTGAAATTCTATCTTCTTTTCTTACTTTACTTCTTCACTTTTCAAAATACTTATTACTTGTCAAAGCATACTCTTTGAAACTGAAATTCTATCTTCTTTTCTTACTTTACTTCTTCACTTTTAAAAATACTTATTACTTCTAAAAACATACTCTTTGAAACTGAAATTCTATCTTCTTTTCTTACTTTACTTCTTCACTTTTAAAAATACTTATTACTTCTAAAAACATACTCTTTGAAACTGAAATTCTATCTTCTTTTCTTACTTTACTTCTTCACTCTTCTAAATACTTATTACTTCTAAAAACATACTCTTTGAAACTGAAATTCTATCTTCTTTTCTTACTTTACTTCTTCACTTTTCAAAATACTTATTACTTGTCAAAGCATACTCCTTAAAACTGAAATTCTATCTTCTTTTTTTACTTTACTTCTTCACTTTTAAAAATACTTATTACTTCTAAAAACATACTCTTTGAAACTGAAATTCTATCTTCTTTTCTTACTTTACTTCTTCACTCTTCTAAAAATACTTATTACTTCTAAAAACATACTCTTTGAAACTGAAATTCTATCTTCTTTTCTTACTTTACTTCTTCACTTTTAAAAATACTTATTACTTCTAAAAACATACTCTTTGAAACTGAAATTCTATCTTCTTTTCTTACTTTACTTCTTCACTCTTCTAAAAATACTTATTACTTCTCAAAACATACTCTTTGAAACTGAAATTCTATCTTCTTTTCTTACTTTACTTCTTCACTTTTCTAAATACTTATTACTTCTAAAAACATACTCTTTGAAACTGAAATTCTATCTTCTTTTCTTACTTTACTTCTTCACTTTTCAAAATACTTATTACTTCTAAAAACATACTCTTTGAAACTGAAATTCTATCTTATTTTCTTACTTTACTTCTTCACTTTTCTAAATACTTATTACTTCTCAAAACATACTCTTTGAAACTGAAATTCTATCTTCTTTTTTTACTTTACTTCTTCACTTTTAAAAATACTTATTACTTCTAAAAACATACTCCTTAAAACTGAAATTCTATCTTCTTTTCTTACTTTACTTCTTCACTTTTAAAAATACTTATTACTTCTAAAAACATACTCTTTGAAACTGAAATTCTATCTTCTTTTCTTACTTTACTTCTTCACTTTTAAAAATACTTATTACTTCTCAAAACATACTCTTTGAAACTGAAATTCTATCTTCTTTTCTTACTTTACTTCTTCACTTTTAAAAATACTTATTACTTCTAAAAACATACTACTTTGAAACTGAAATTCTATCTTCTTTTCTTACTTTACTTCTTCACTTTTAAAAATACTTATTACTTCTTAAAACATACTACTTTGAAACTGAAATTCTATCTTCTTTTCTTACTTTACTTCTTCACTTTTAAAAATACTTATTACTTCTCAAAACATACTCTTTGAAACTGAAATTCTATCTTCTTTTCTTACTTTACTTCTTCACTTTTAAAAATACTTATTACTTCTAAAAACATACTCTTTGAAACTGAAATTCTATCTTCTTTTCTTACTTTACTTCTTCACTTTTAAAAATACTTATTACTTCTAAAAACATACTCTTTGAAACTGAAATTCTATCTTCTTTTCTTACTTTACTTCTTCACTTTTCAAAATACTTATTACTTGTAAAAACATACTCTTTGAAACTGAAATTCTATCTTCTTTTTTTACTTTACTTCTTCACTCTTCTAAAAATACTTATTACTTCTAAAAACATACTCTTTGAAACTGAAATTCTATCTTCTTTTCTTACTTTACTTCTTCACTTTTAAAAATACTTATTACTTCTCAAAACATACTCTTTGAAACTGAAATTCTATCTTCTTTTCTTACTTTACTTCTTCACTTTTAAAAATACTTATTACTTCTAAAAACATACTCTTTGAAACTGAAATTCTATCTTCTTTTCTTACTTTACTTCTTCACTTTTAAAAATACTTATTACTTCTAAAAACATACTCTTTGAAACTGAAATTCTATCTTCTTTTCTTACTTTACTTCTTCACTTTTAAAAATACTTATTACTTCTAAAAACATACTCTTTGAAACTGAAATTCTATCTTCTTTTCTTACTTTACTTCTTCACTTTTAAAAATACTTATTACTTCTAAAAACATACTCTTTGAAACTGAAATTCTATCTTCTTTTCTTACTTTACTTCTTCACTTTTAAAAATACTTATTACTTCTAAAAACATACTCTTTGAAACTGAAATTCTATCTTCTTTTCTTACTTTACTTCTTCACTTTTCAAAATACTTATTACTTGTCAAAACATACTCTTTGAAACTGAAATTCTATCTTCTTTTTTTACTTTACTTCTTCACTCTTCTAAATACTTATTACTTCTAAAAACATACTCTTTGAAACTGAAATTCTATCTTCTTTTCTTACTTTACTTCTTCACTTTTCAAAATACTTATTACTTCTCAAAACATACTCCTTAAAACTGAAATTCTATCTTCTTTTCTTACTTTACTTCTTCACTTTTCAAAATACTTATTACTTGTCAAAGCATACTCCTTAAAACTGAAATTCTATCTTCTTTTCTTACTTTACTTCTTCACTTTTCAAAATACTTATTACTTGTCAAAACATACTCTTTGAAACTGAAATTCTATCTTCTTTTCTTACTTTACTTCTTCACTTTTCAAAATACTTATTACTTCTAAAAACATACTCTTTGAAACTGAAATTCTATCTTCTTTTCTTACTTTACTTCTTCACTTTTCTAAATACTTATTACTTGTCAAAACATACTCTTTGAAACTGAAATTCTATCTTCTTTTTTTACTTTACTTCTTCACTTTTAAAAATACTTATTACTTCTAAAAACATACTCTTTGAAACTGAAATTCTATCTTCTTTTCTTACTTTACTTCTTCACTTTTCAAAATACTTATTACTTGTCAAAGCATACTCCTTAAAACTGAAATTCTATCTTCTTTTCTTACTTTACTTCTTCACTTTTAAAAATACTTATTACTTCTAAAAGCATACTCTTTGAAACTGAAATTCTATCTTCTTTTTTTACTTTACTTCTTCACTCTTCTAAATACTTATTACTTGTCAAAACATACTCTTTGAAACTGAAATTCTATCTTCTTTTTTTACTTTACTTCTTCACTTTTAAAAATACTTATTACTTCTAAAAACATACTCCTTAAAACTGAAATTCTATCTTCTTTTCTTACTTTACTTCTTCACTTTTAAAAATACTTATTACTTCTCAAAACATACTCTTTGAAACTGAAATTCTATCTTCTTTTCTTACTTTACTTCTTCACTTTTAAAAATACTTATTACTTCTTAAAACATACTCTTTGAAACTGAAATTCTATCTTCTTTTCTTACTTTACTTCTTCACTTTTCAAAATACTTATTACTTGTCAAAGCATACTCTTTGAAACTGAAATTCTATCTTCTTTTCTTACTTTACTTCTTCACTTTTCAAAATACTTATTACTTGTCAAAGCATACTCTTTGAAACTGAAATTCTATCTTCTTTTCTTACTTTACTTCTTCACTTTTAAAAATACTTATTACTTCTAAAAACATACTCTTTGAAACTGAAATTCTATCTTCTTTTCTTACTTTACTTCTTCACTTTTCATAAATACTTATTACTTCTAAAAACATACTCTTTGAAACTGAAATTCTATCTTCTTTTCTTACTTTACTTCTTTACTTTTCAAAATACTTATTACTTGTCAAAGCATACTCCTTAAAACTGAAATTCTATCTTCTTTTCTTACTTTACTTCTTCACTTTTCAAAATACTTATTACTTCTAAAAACATACTCTTTGAAACTGAAATTCTATCTTCTTTTCTTACTTTACTTCTTCACTCTTCTAAATACTTATTACTTCTAAAAACATACTCTTTGAAACTGAAATTCTATCTTCTTTTCTTACTTTACTTCTTCACTTTTAAAATACTTATTACTTCTAAAAACATACTCTTTGAAACTGAAATTCTATCTTCTTTTCTTACTTTACTTCTTCACTTTTAAAAATACTTATTACTTCTAAAAACATACTCTTTGAAACTGAAATTCTATCTTCTTTTTTTACTTTACTTCTTCACTTTTAAAAATACTTATTACTTCTAAAAACATACTCTTTGAAACTGAAATTCTATCTTCTTTTCTTACTTTACTTCTTCACTTTTAAAAATACTTATTACTTCTCAAAACATACTCTTTGAAACTGAAATTATATCTTCTTTTCTTACTTTACTTCTTCACTTTTAAAAATACTTATTACTTCTAAAAACATACTCTTTGAAACTGAAATTCTATCTTCTTTTTTTACTTTACTTCTTCACTTTTAAAAATACTTATTACTTCTAAAAACATACTCTTTGAAACTGAAATTCTATCTTCTTTTCTTACTTTACTTCTTCACTTTTAAAAATACTTTATACTTCTAAAAACATACTCTTTGAAACTGAAATTATATCTTCTTTTCTTACTTTACTTCTTCACTTTTCAAAATACTTATTACTTCTAAAAACATACTCTTTGAAACTGAAATTCTATCTTCTTTTTTTACTTTACTTCTTCACTTTTAAAAATACTTATTACTTCTAAAAACATACTCTTTGAAACTGAAATTCTATCTTCTTTTCTTACTTTACTTCTTCACTTTTCTAAATACTTATTACTTCTAAAAACATACTCTTTGAAACTGAAATTATATCTTCTTTTCTTACTTTACTTCTTCACTTTTAAAAATACTTATTACTTCTAAAAACATACTCTTTGAAACTGAAATTCTATCTTCTTTTTTTACTTTACTTCTTCACTTTTAAAAATACTTATTACTTCTAAAAACATACTCTTTGAAACTGAAATTCTATCTTCTTTTCTTACTTTACTTCTTCACTTTTCAAAATACTTATTACTTGTCAAAACATACTCTTTGAAACTGAAATTCTATCTTCTTTTCTTACTTTACTTCTTTACTTTTCAAAATACTTATTACTTCTAAAAACATACTCTTTGAAACTGAAATTCTATCTTCTTTTCTTACTTTACTTCTTCACTTTTCAAAATACTTATTACTTGTCAAAGCATACTCCTTAAAACTGAAATTCTATCTTCTTTTCTTACTTTACTTCTTCACTTTTCTAAATACTTATTACTTCTCAAAACATACTCTTTGAAACTGAAATTCTATCTTCTTTTCTTACTTTACTTCTTCACTTTTCAAAATACTTATTACTTGTCAAAGCATACTCTTTAAAACTGAAATTCTATCTTCTTTTCTTACTTTACTTCTTCACTTTTCAAAATACTTATTACTTGTCAAAACATACTCTTTGAAACTGAAATTCTATCTTCTTTTCTTACTTTACTTCTTCACTTTTCAAAATACTTATTACTTGTCAAAACATACTCTTTGAAACTGAAATTCTATCTTCTTTTCTTACGTTACTTCTTCACTCTTCTAAATACTTATTACTTCTAAAAACATACTCTTTGAAACTGAAATTCTATCTTCTTTTCTTACTTTACTTCTTCACTTTTAAAAATACTTATTACTTCTAAAAACATACTCTTTGAAACTGAAATTCTATCTTCTTTTCTTACTTTACTTCTTCACTTTTATAAATACTTATTACTTCTAAAAACATACTCTTTGAAACTGAAATTATATCTTCTTTTCTTACTTTACTTCTTCACTTTTAAAAATACTTATTACTTCTAAAAACATACTCTTTGAAACTGAAATTCTATCTTCTTTTTTTACTTTACTTCTTCACTTTTAAAAATACTTATTACTTCTAAAAACATACTCTTTGAAACTGAAATTCTATCTTCTTTTCTTACTTTACTTCTTCACTTTTATAAATACTTATTACTTCTAAAAACATACTCTTTGAAACTGAAATTATATCTTCTTTTCTTACTTTACTTCTTCACTTTTAAAAATACTTATTACTTCTAAAAACATACTCTTTGAAACTGAAATTCTATCTTCTTTTCTTACTTTACTTCTTCACTCTTCTAAATACTTATTACTTCTAAAAACATACTCTTTGAAACTGAAATTCTATCTTCTTTTCTTACTTTACTTCTTCACTTTTCAAAATACTTATTACTTGTCAAAACATACTCTTTGAAACTGAAATTCTATCTTCTTTTCTTACTTTACTTCTTTACTTTTCAAAATACTTATTACTTCTAAAAACATACTCTTTGAAACTGAAATTCTATCTTCTTTTCTTACTTTACTTCTTCACTTTTAAAAATACTTATTACTTCTAAAAACATACTCTTTGAAACTGAAATTCTATCTTCTTTTCTTACTTTACTTCTTCACTTTTATAAATACTTATTACTTCTAAAAACATACTCTTTGAAACTGAAATTCTATCTTCTTTTCTTACTTTACTTCTTTACTTTTCAAAATACTTATTACTTGTCAAAGCATACTCTTTGAAACTGAAATTCTATCTTCTTTTCTTACTTTACTTCTTCACCTTTCAAAATACTTATTACTTCTAAAAACATACTCTTTGAAACTGAAATTCTATCTTCTTTTCTTACTTTACTTCTTCACTATTCTAAATACTTATTACTTCTAAAAACATACTCTTTGAAACTGAAATTCTATCTTCTTTTCTTACTTTACTTCTTCACTTTTAAAAATACTTATTACTTCTAAAAACATACTCTTTGAAACTGAAATTATATCTTCTTTTCTTACTTTACTTCTTCACTTTTAAAAATACTTATTACTTCTAAAAACATACTCTTTGAAACTGAAATTCTATCTTCTTTTCTTACTTTACTTCTTCACTTTTAAAAATACTTATTACTTCTTAAAACTTACTACTTAAAACTGAATCTCTATCTTCTTTTCTTACTTTACTTCTTCACTTTTAAAAATACTTATTACTTCTCAAAACATACTCTTTGAAACTGAAATTCTATCTTCTTTTCTTACTTTACTTCTTCACCTTTCAAAATACTTATTACTTCTCAAAACATACTCTTTGAAACTGAAATTCTATCTTCTTTTCTTACGTTACTTCTTCACTCTTCTAAATACTTATTACTTCTAAAAACATACTCTTTGAAACTGAAATTCTATCTTCTTTTCTTACTTTACTTCTTTACTTTTCAAAATACTTATTACTTGTCAAAGCATACTCCTTAAAACTGAAATTCTATCTTCTTTTTTTACTTTACTTCTTCACTTTTAAAAATACTTATTACTTCTAAAAACATACTCTTTGAAACTGAAATTCTATCTTCTTTTTTTACTTTACTTCTTCACTTTTAAAAATACTTATTACTTCTAAAAACATACTCTTTGAAACTGAAATTCTATCTTCTTTTCTTACTTTACTTCTTCACTTTTCAAAATACTTATTACTTCTAAAAACATACTCTTTGAAACTGAAATTCTATCTTCTTTTCTTACTTTACTTCTTCACTTTTAAAAATACTTATTACTTCTTAAAACTTACTACTTAAAACTGAATCTCTATCTTCTTTTTTTACTTTACTTCTTCACTTTTAAAAATACTTATTACTTCTAAAAACATACTCTTTGAAACTGAAATTCTATCTTCTTTTCTTACTTTACTTCTTCACTTTTCTAAATACTTATTACTTCTAAAAACATACTCTTTGAAACTGAAATTCTATCTTCTTTTTTTACTTTACTTCTTCACTTTTAAAAATACTTATTACTTCTAAAAACATACTCTTTGAAACTGAAATTCTATCTTCTTTTCTTACTTTACTTCTTCACCTTTCAAAATACTTATTACTTCTAAAAACATACTCTTTGAAACTGAAATTCTATCTTCTTTTCTTACTTTACTTCTTCACTTTTAAAAATACTTATTACTTCTAAAAACATACTCTTTGAAACTGAAATTCTATCTTCTTTTCTTACTTTACTTCTTCACTTTTAAAAATACTTATTACTTCTAAAAACATACTCTTTGAAACTGAAATTCTATCTTCTTTTCTTACTTTACTTCTTCACTTTTCAAAATACTTATTACTTCTTAAAACTTACTACTTAAAACTGAATCTCTATCTTCTTTTCTTACTTTACTTCTTCACTATTCTAAATACTTATTACTTCTCAAAACATACTCTTTGAAACTGAAATTCTATCTTCTTTTCTTACTTTACTTCTTCACCTTTCAAAATACTTATTACTTCTAAAAACATACTCTTTGAAACTGAAATTCTATCTTCTTTTCTTACTTTACTTCTTCACTTTTCTAAATACTTATTACTTGTCAAAGCATACTCTTTGAAACTGAAATTCTATCTTCTTTTCTTACTTTACTTCTTCACTTTTATAAATACTTATTACTTCTAAAAACATACTCTTTGAAACTGAAATTCTATCTTCTTTTCTTACTTTACTTCTTCACTTTTAAAAATACTTATTACTTCTTAAAACTTACTACTTAAAACTGAATCTCTATCTTCTTTTCTTACTTTACTTCTTCACTTTTAAAAATACTTATTACTTCTCAAAACATACTCTTTGAAACTGAAATTCTATCTTCTTTTCTTACTTTACTTCTTCACCTTTCAAAATACTTATTACTTCTAAAAACATACTCTTTGAAACTGAAATTCTATCTTCTTTTCTTACTTTACTTCTTCACTTTTATAAATACTTATTACTTCTAAAAACATACTCTTTGAAACTGAAATTCTATCTTCTTTTCTTACTTTACTTCTTCACTTTTAAAAATACTTATTACTTCTAAAAACATACTCCTTAAAACTGAAATTCTATCTTCTTTTCTTACTTTACTTCTTCACTTTTAAAAATACTTATTACTTGTCAAAACATACTCCTTAAAACTGAAATTCTATCTTCTTTTCTTACTTTACTTCTTCACTTTTAAAAATACTTATTACTTCTAAAAACATACTCTTTGAAACTGAAATTATATCTTCTTTTTTTACTTTACTTCTTCACTTTTAAAAATACTTATTACTTCTTAAAACTTACTACTTAAAACTGAATCTCTATCTTCTTTTCTTACTTTACTTCTTCACTATTCTAAATACTTATTACTTCTCAAAACATACTCTTTGAAACTGAAATTCTATCTTCTTTTCTTACTTTACTTCTTCACTCTTCTAAATACTTATTACTTCTAAAAACATACTCTTTGAAACTGAAATTCTATCTTCTTTTCTTACTTTACTTCTTCACTTTTCAAAATACTTATTACTTCTAAAAACATACTCTTTGAAACTGAAATTCTATCTTCTTTTTTTACTTTACTTCTTCACTCTTCTAAATACTTATTACTTGTCAAAACATACTCTTTGAAACTGAAATTCTATCTTCTTTTCTTACTTTACTTCTTCACTTTTATAAATACTTATTACTTCTTAAAACTTACTACTTAAAACTGAATCTCTATCTTCTTTTCTTACTTTACTTCTTCACTTTTCTAAATACTTATTACTTCTCAAAACATACTCTTTGAAACTGAAATTCAATCTCTTTTCTTACTTTACTTCTTCACTTTTAAAAATACTTATTACTTCTTAAAACTTACTACTTAAAACTGAATCTCTATCTTCTTTTCTTACTTTACTTCTTCACTTTTAAAAATACTTATTACTTCTCAAAACATACTCTTTGAAACTGAAATTCTATCTTCTTTTCTTACTTTACTTCTTCACTTTTAAAAATACTTATTACTTCTAAAAACATACTCTTTGAAACTGAAATTCTATCTTCTTTTCTTACTTTACTTCTTCACTTTTCTAAATACTTATTACTTCTCAAAACATACTCTTTGAAACTGAAATTCTATCTTCTTTTCTTACTTTACTTCTTCACTTTTCAAAATACTTATTACTTGTCAAAACATACTCTTTGAAACTGAAATTCTATCTTCTTTTCTTACTTTACTTCTTCACTTTTCTAAATACTTATTACTTCTCAAAACATACTCTTTGAAACTGAAATTCTATCTTCTTTTCTTACGTTACTTCTTCACTCTTCTAAATACTTATTACTTCTAAAAACATACTCTTTGAAACTGAAATTCTATCTTCTTTTTTTACTTTACTTCTTTACTTTTCAAAATACTTATTACTTGTCAAAGCATACTCCTTAAAACTGAAATTCTATCTTCTTTTCTTACTTTACTTCTTCACTTTTCAAAATACTTATTACTTCTAAAAACATACTCTTTGAAACTGAAATTCTATCTTCTTTTCTTACTTTACTTCTTCACTTTTAAAAATACTTATTACTTCTAAAAACATACTCTTTGAAACTGAAATTCTATCTTCTTTTCTTACTTTACTTCTTCACTTTTCAAAATACTTATTACTTCTCAAAACATACTCTTTGAAACTGAAATTCTATCTTCTTTTCTTACGTTACTTCTTCACTTTTATAAATACTTATTACTTCTAAAAACATACTCTTTGAAACTGAAATTCTATCTTCTTTTCTTACTTTACTTCTTCACTTTTAAAAATACTTATTACTTCTAAAAACATACTCTTTGAAACTGAAATTCTATCTTCTTTTCTTACTTTACTTCTTCACTTTTAAAAATACTTATTACTTCTAAAAACATACTCTTTGAAACTGAAATTCTATCTTCTTTTCTTACTTTACTTCTTCACTTTTCAAAATACTTATTACTTGTCAAAACATACTCTTTGAAACTGAAATTCTATCTTCTTTTCCTACTTTACTTCTTCACTTTTCTAAATACTTATTACTTCTCAAAACATACTCTTTGAAACTGAAATTCTATCTTCTTTTTTTACTTTACTTCTTCACTTTTAAAAATACTTATTACTTGTCAAAACATACTACTTAAAACTGAATCTCTATCTTCTTTTCTTACTTTACTTCTTCACTATTCTAAATACTTATTACTTCTCAAAACATACTTTTTGAAACTGAAATTCTATCTTCTTTTCTTACTTTACTTCTTCACCTTTCAAAATACTTATTACTTGTCAAAACATACTCTTTGAAACTGAAATTCTATCTTCTTTTCTTACTTTACTTCTTCACTTTTAAAAATACTTATTACTTCTAAAAACATACTCTTTGAAACTGAAATTCTATCTTCTTTTCTTACTTTACTTCTTCACTTTTATAAATACTTATTACTTCTAAAAACATACTCTTTGAAACTGAAATTCTATCTTCTTTTCTTACTTTACTTCTTCACTTTTCTAAATACTTATTACTTCTCAAAACATACTCTTTGAAACTGAAATTCTATCTTCTTTTCTTACTTTACTTCTTCACTTTTAAAAATACTTATTACTTCTAAAAACATACTCTTTGAAACTGAAATTCTATCTTCTTTTCTTACGTTACTTCTTCACTCTTCTAAATACTTATTACTTCTAAAAACATACTCTTTGAAACTGAAATTCTATCTTCTTTTCTTACTTTACTTCTTCACTTTTAAAAATACTTATTACTTCTAAAAACATACTCTTTGAAACTGAAATTCTATCTTCTTTTCTTACTTTACTTCTTCACTTTTCAAAATACTTATTACTTCTTAAAACTTACTACTTAAAACTGAATCTCTATCTTCTTTTCTTACTTTACTTCTTCACTATTCTAAATACTTATTACTTCTCAAAACATACTCTTTGAAACTGAAATTCTATCTTCTTTTCTTACTTTACTTCTTCACCTTTCTAAAAATACTTATTACTTCTCAAAGCATACTCCTTAAAACTGAAATCTATTTCTTCTTTTCTTACTTTACTTCTTCACTTTTCAAAATACTTATTTCTTCTCAAAGCATACTCCTTGAAACTGAAATTCTATCTTCTTTTCTTACTTTACTTATTCACTTTTCAAAATACTTATTACTTCTCAAAGCATACTACTTTGATACTGATACTCTTTCTTCTTTTCTTACTTTACTTCTTCACCTTTCAAAATACTTATTACTTCTAAAAACATACTCTTTGAAACTGAAATTCTATCTTCTTTTCTTACTTTACTTCTTCACTTTTAAAAATATTTATTACTTGTCAAAGCATACTCTTTGAAACTGAAATTCTATCTTCTTTTCTTACTTTACTTCTTCACTTTTATAAATACTTATTACTTCTAAAAACATACTCTTTGAAACTGAAATTCTATCTTCTTTTCTTACTTTACTTCTTCACTTTTAAAAATACTTATTACTTCTTAAAACTTACTACTTAAAACTGAATCTCTATCTTCTTTTCTTACTTTACTTCTTCACTTTTAAAAATACTTATTACTTCTCAAAACATACTCTTTGAAACTGAAATTCTATCTTCTTTTCTTACTTTACTTCTTCACCTTTCAAAATACTTATTACTTCTAAAAACATACTCTTTGAAACTGAAATTCTATCTTCTTTTCTTACTTTACTTCTTCACTTTTATAAATACTTATTACTTCTAAAAACATACTCTTTGAAACTGAAATTCTATCTTCTTTTCTTACTTTACTTCTTCACTTTTAAAAATACTTATTACTTCTAAAAACATACTCCTTAAAACTGAAATTCTATCTTCTTTTCTTACTTTACTTCTTCACTTTTAAAAATACTTATTACTTGTCAAAACATACTCCTTAAAACTGAAATTCTATCTTCTTTTCTTACTTTACTTCTTCACTTTTAAAAATACTTATTACTTGTCAAAACATACTCTTTGAAACTGAAATTCTATCTTCTTTTCTTACTTTACTTCTTCACTTTTAAAAATACTTATTACTTCTAAAAACATACTCTTTGAAACTGAAATTCTATCTTCTTTTCTTACTTTACTTCTTCACTTTTCAAAATACTTATTACTTGTCAAAACATACTCTTTGAAACTGAAATTCTATCTTCTTTTCTTACTTTACTTCTTCACTTTTCAAAATACTTATTACTTCTCAAAAATACTCTTTGAAACTGAAATTCTATCTTCTTTTCTTACTTTACTTCTTCACTTTTCTAAATACTTATTACTTCTCAAAACATACTCTTTGAAACTGAAATTCTATCTTCTTTTCTTACTTTACTTCTTCACTTTTCTTAAAATACTCTATTATCTTGTCAAAGCATACTCCTTAAAACTGAAATTCTATCTTCTTTTCTTACTTTACTTCTTCACTTTTCAAAATACTTATTACTTGTCAAAACATACTCTTTGAAACTGAAATTCTATCTTCTTTTCTTACTTTACTTCTTCACTTTTAAAAATACTTATTACTTCTAAAAACATACTCTTTGAAACTGAAATTCTATCTTCTTTTCTTACTTTACTTCTTCACTTTTCAAAATACTTATTACTTGTCAAAACATACTCTTTGAAACTGAAATTCTATCTTCTTTTCTTACTTTACTTCTTCACTTTTATAAATACTTATTACTTCTCAAAACATACTCTTTGAAACTGAAATTCTATCTTCTTTTCTTACTTTACTTCTTCACTTTTCAAAATACTTATTACTTGTCAAAGCATACTCCTTAAAACTGAAATTCTATCTTCTTTTCTTACTTTACTTCTTCACTTTTCAAAATACTTATTACTTCTCAAAACATACTCTTTGAAACTGAAATTCTATCTTCTTTTCTTACTTTACTTCTTCACTTTTAAAAATACTTATTACTTCTAAAAACATACTCTTTGAAACTGAAATTCTATCTTCTTTTCTTACTTTACTTCTTCACTTTTCAAAATACTTATTACTTCTTAAAACTTACTACTTTGAAACTGAATCTCTATCTTCTTTTCTTACTTTACTTCTTCACTATTCTAAATACTTATTACTTCTCAAAACATACTCTTTGAAACTGAAATTCTATCTTCTTTTCTTACTTTACTTCTTCACCTTTCAAAATACTTATTACTTCTAAAAACATACTCTTTGAAACTGAAATTCTATCTTCTTTTCTTACTTTACTTCTTCACTTTTCTAAATACTTATTACTTGTCAAAGCATACTCTTTGAAACTGAAATTCTATCTTCTTTTCTTACTTTACTTCTTCACTTTTATAAATACTTATTACTTCTAAAAACATACTCTTTGAAACTGAAATTCTATCTTCTTTTCTTACTTTACTTCTTCACTTTTAAAAATACTTATTACTTCTCAAAACATACTCTTTGAAACTGAATCTCTATCTACTTTTCTTACTTTACTTCTTCACTTTTCAAAATACTTATTACTTGTCAAAACATACTCTTTGAAACTGAAATTCTATCTTCTTTTCTTACTTTACTTCTTCACTTTTATAAATACTTATTACTTCTCAAAACATACTCTTTGAAACTGAAATTCTATCTTCTTTTCTTACTTTACTTCTTCACTTTTCAAAATACTTATTACTTGTCTATCTTCTTTTTTTACTTTACTTCTTCACTTTTAAAAATACTTATTACTTGCAAAGCATACTCCTTAAAACTGAAATTCTATCTTCTTTTCTTACTTTACTTCTTCACTTTTAAAAATACTTATTACTTCTAAAAACATACTCTTTGAAACTGAAATTCTATCTTCTTTTCTTACTTTACTTCTTCACTTTTTAAAACTGAATACTTATTACTTCTTCACTTTTAAAACATACTCTTTGAAACTGAAATTCTATCTTCTTTTCTTACTTTACTTCTTCACTTTTCAAAATACTTATTACTTCTTAAAACTTACTACTTAAAACTGAATCTCTATCTTCTTTTCTTACTTTACTTCTTCACTTTTCTAAATACTTATTACTTCTCAAAACATACTCTTTGAAACTGAAATTCTATCTTCTTTTCTTACTTTACTTCTTCACCTTTCAAAATACTTATTACTTCTAAAAACATACTCTTTGAAACTGAAATTCTATCTTCTTTTCTTACTTTACTTCTTCACTTTTAAAAATACTTATTACTTGTCAAAGCATACTCTTTGAAACTGAAATTCTATCTTCTTTTCTTACTTTACTTCTTCACTTTTATAAATACTTATTACTTCTAAAAACATACTCTTTGAAACTGAAATTCTATCTTCTTTTCTTACTTTACTTCTTCACTTTTAAAAATACTTATTACTTCTTAAAACATACTCTTTGAAACTGAAATTCTATCTTCTTTTCTTACTTTACTTCTTCACTTTTAAAAATACTTATTACTTCTAAAAACATACTCTTTGAAACTGAAATTCTATCTTCTTTTCTTACTTTACTTCTTCACTTTTCAAAATACTTATTACTTCTAAAAACATACTCTTTGAAACTGAAATTCTATCTTCTTTTCTTACTTTACTTCTTCACTTTTATAAATACTTATTACTTCTAAAAACATACTCTTTGAAACTGAAATTCTATCTTCTTTTCTTACTTTACTTCTTCACTTTTCAAAATACTTATTACTTCTCAAAACATACTCCTTAAAACTGAAATTCTATCTTCTTTTCTTACTTTACTTCTTCACTTTTAAAAATACTTATTACTTGTCAAAGCATACTCTTTGAAACTGAAATTCTA
Source organism: Loxodes magnus (assembly GCA_946699065.1). Classification (NCBI taxonomy): domain Eukaryota; phylum Ciliophora; class Karyorelictea; order Loxodida; family Loxodidae; genus Loxodes; species Loxodes magnus. The sequence continues at coordinate 10,143 of CAMPDV010005692.1, read as the reverse complement.
TCTTCTTTTTTTACTTTACTTCTTCACTTTTAAAAATACTTATTACTTCTTAAAACTTACTACTTTGAAACTGAATCTCTATCTTCTTTTCTTACTTTACTTCTTCACTTTTAAAAATACTTATTACTTCTAAAAACATACTCTTTGAAACTGAAATTCTATCTTCTTTTTTTACTTTACTTCTTCACTTTTAAAATACTTATTACTTCTAAAAACATACTCTTTGAAACTGAAATTCTATCTTCTTTTCTTACTTTACTTCTTCACTTTTCAAAATACTTATTACTTCTCAAAACATACTCTTTGAAACTGAAATTCTATCTTCTTTTCTTACTTTACTTCTTCACTTTTAAAAATACTTATTACTTCTCAAAACATACTCTTTGAAACTGAAATTCTATCTTCTTTTCTTACTTTACTTCTTCACTTTTCAAAATACTTATTACTTGTCAAAACATACTCCTTAAAACTGAAATTCTATCTTCTTTTCTTACTTTACTTCTTCACTTTTCAAAATACTTATTACTTGTCAAAGCATACTCCTTAAAACTGAAATTCTATCTTCTTTTCTTACGTTACTTCTTCACTTTTCAAAATACTTATTACTTGTCAAAACATACTCTTTGAAACTGAAATTCTATCTTCTTTTCTTACTTTACTTCTTCACTTTTAAAAATACTTATTACTTGTCAAAACATACTCTTTGAAACTGAAATTCTATCTTCTTTTCTTACTTTACTTCTTCACTTTTAAAAATACTTATTACTTGTCAAAACATACTCTTTGAAACTGAAATTCTATCTTCTTTTCTTACTTTACTTCTTCACTTTTCAAAATACTTATTACTTGTCAAAGCATACTCCTTAAAACTGAAATTCTATCTTCTTTTCTTACTTTACTTCTTCACTTTTCAAAATACTTATTACTTGTCAAAACATACTCTTTGAAACTGAAATTCTATCTTCTTTTCTTACTTTACTTCTTCACTTTTAAAAATACTTATTACTTGTCAAAACATACTCTTTGAAACTGAAATTCTATCTTCTTTTCTTACTTTACTTCTTCACTTTTCAAAATACTTATTACTTCTAAAAACATACTCTTTGAAACTGAAATTCTATCTTCTTTTCTTACTTTACTTCTTCACTTTTCAAAATACTTATTACTTGTCAAAGCATACTCCTTAAAACTGAAATTCTATCTTCTTTTCTTACTTTACTTCTTCACTTTTAAAAATACTTATTACTTGTCAAAACATACTCTTTGAAACTGAAATTCTATCTTCTTTTCTTACTTTACTTCTTCACTTTTCAAAATACTTATTACTTGTCAAAGCATACTCTTTGAAACTGAAATTCTATCTTCTTTTCTTACTTTACTTCTTCACTTTTAAAAATACTTATTACTTGTCAAAACATACTCTTTGAAACTGAAATTCTATCTTCTTTTCTTACTTTACTTCTTCACTTTTAAAAATACTTATTACTTGTCAAAACATACTCTTTGAAACTGAAATTCTATCTTCTTTTCTTACTTTACTTCTTCACTTTTCAAAATACTTATTACTTGTCAAAGCATACTCCTTAAAACTGAAATTCTATCTTCTTTTCTTACTTTACTTCTTCACTTTTAAAAATACTTATTACTTCTAAAAACATACTCTTTGAAACTGAAATTCTATCTTCTTTTCTTACTTTACTTCTTCACTTTTCAAAATACTTATTACTTCTAAAAACATACTCTTTGAAACTGAAATTCTATCTTCTTTTCTTACTTTACTTCTTCACTTTTAAAAATACTTATTACTTCTTAAAACATACTCTTTGAAACTGAAATTCTATCTTCTTTTCTTACTTTACTTCTTCACTTTTAAAAATACTTATTACTTGTCAAAGCATACTCCTTAAAACTGAAATTCTATCTTCTTTTCTTACTTTACTTCTTCACTTTTCAAAATACTTATTACTTGTCAAAACATACTCTTTGAAACTGAAATTCTATCTTCTTTTCTTACTTTACTTCTTCACTTTTAAAAATACTTATTACTTGTCAAAGCATACTCCTTAAAACTGAAATTCTATCTTCTTTTCTTACTTTACTTCTTCACTTTTCAAAATACTTATTACTTGTCAAAACATACTCTTTGAAACTGAAATTCTATCTTCTTTTCTTACTTTACTTCTTCACTTTTCAAAATACTTATTACTTCTAAAAACATACTCTTTGAAACTGAAATTCTATCTTCTTTTCTTACTTTACTTCTTCACTTTTCAAAATACTTATTACTTGTCAAAACATACTCTTTGAAACTGAAATTCTATCTTCTTTTCTTACTTTACTTCTTCACTTTTCAAAATACTTATTACTTCTAAAAACATACTCTTTGAAACTGAAATTCTATCTTCTTTTCTTACTTTACTTCTTCACTTTTCAAAATACTTATTACTTGTCAAAGCATACTCCTTAAAACTGAAATTCTATCTTCTTTTCTTACTTTACTTCTTCACTTTTAAAAATACTTATTACTTCTAAAAACATACTCTTTGAAACTGAAATTCTATCTTCTTTTCTTACTTTACTTCTTCACTTTTCAAAATACTTATTACTTGTCAAAGCATACTCCTTAAAACTGAAATTCTATCTTCTTTTTTTACTTTACTTCTTCACTTTTAAAAATACTTATTACTTCTAAAAACATACTCTTTGAAACTGAAATTCTATCTTCTTTTTTTACTTTACTTCTTCACTCTTCTAAATACTTATTACTTGTCAAAACATACTCTTTGAAACTGAAATTCTATCTTCTTTTCTTACTTTACTTCTTCACTTTTAAAAATACTTATTACTTCTAAAAACATACTCTTTGAAACTGAAATTCTATCTTCTTTTTTTACTTTACTTCTTCACTTTTCAAAATACTTATTACTTGTCAAAGCATACTCTTTGAAACTGAAATTCTATCTTCTTTTTTTACTTTACTTCTTCACTTTTAAAAATACTTATTACTTCTTAAAACTTACTACTTAAAACTGAAATTCTATCTTCTTTTCTTACTTTACTTCTTCACTTTTCAAAATACTTATTACTTCTTAAAACATACTCTTTGAAACTGAAATTCTATCTTCTTTTTTTACTTTACTTCTTCACTCTTCTAAATACTTATTACTTCTAAAAACATACTCTTTGAAACTGAAATTCTATCTTCTTTTCTTACTTTACTTCTTCACTTTTAAAAATACTTATTACTTGTCAAAGCATACTCTTTGAAACTGAAATTCTATCTTCTTTTCTTACTTTACTTCTTCACTCTTCTAAATACTTATTACTTCTAAAAACATACTCTTTGAAACTGAAATTCTATCTTCTTTTCTTACTTTACTTCTTCACTTTTAAAAATACTTATTACTTCTTAAAACTTACTACTTTAAAACTGAATCTCTATCTTCTTTTCTTACTTTACTTCTTCACTCTTTAAAAATACTTATTACTTCTAAAAACATACTCTTTGAAACTGAAATTCTATCTTCTTTTCTTACTTTACTTCTTCACTTTTAAAAATACTTATTACTTCTAAAAACATACTCTTTGAAACTGAAATTCTATCTTCTTTTCTTACTTTACTTCTTCACTTTTAAAAATACTTATTACTTCTAAAAACATACTCTTTGAAACTGAAATTCTATCTTCTTTTCTTACTTTACTTCTTCACTCTTCTAAATACTTATTACTTCTAAAAACATACTCTTTGAAACTGAAATTCTATCTTCTTTTTTTACTTTACTTCTTTACTTTTCAAAATACTTATTACTTGTCAAAACATACTCTTTGAAACTGAAATTCTATCTTCTTTTTTTACTTTACTTCTTCACTTTTAAAAATACTTATTACTTCTAAAAACATACTCTTTGAAACTGAAATTCTATCTTCTTTTTTTACTTTACTTCTTCACTTTTAAAAATACTTATTACTTCTAAAAACATACTCTTTGAAACTGAAATTCTATCTTCTTTTCTTACTTTACTTCTTCACTTTTCAAAATACTTATTACTTGTCAAAGCATACTCTTTGAAACTGAAATTCTATCTTCTTTTCTTACTTTACTTCTTCACTTTTAAAAATACTTATTACTTCTAAAAACATACTCTTTGAAACTGAAATTCTATCTTCTTTTCTTACTTTACTTCTTCACTTTTAAAAATACTTATTACTTGTCAAAGCATACTCCTTAAAACTGAAATTCTATCTTCTTTTCTTACTTTACTTCTTCACTTTTAAAAATACTTATTACTTGTCAAAGCATACTCCTTAAAACTGAAATTCTATCTTCTTTTCTTACTTTACTTCTTCACTTTTCAAAATACTTATTACTTCTAAAAACATACTCTTTGAAACTGAAATTCTATCTTCTTTTCTTACTTTACTTCTTCACTTTTCAAAATACTTATTACTTGTCAAAGCATACTCTTTGAAACTGAAATTCTATCTTCTTTTTTTACTTTACTTCTTCACTTTTAAAAATACTTATTACTTCTAAAAACATACTCTTTGAAACTGAAATTCTATCTTCTTTTTTTACTTTACTTCTTCACTCTTCTAAATACTTATTACTTGTCAAAACATACTCTTTGAAACTGAAATTCTATCTTCTTTTCTTACTTTACTTCTTCACTTTTAAAAATACTTATTACTTCTAAAAACATACTCTTTGAAACTGAAATTCTATCTTCTTTTCTTACTTTACTTCTTCACTTTTCAAAATACTTATTACTTGTCAAAACATACTCTTTGAAACTGAAATTCTATCTTCTTTTCTTACTTTACTTCTTCACTTTTCAAAATACTTATTACTTCTAAAAACATACTCTTTGAAACTGAAATTCTATCTTCTTTTCTTACTTTACTTCTTCACTTTTCAAAATACTTATTACTTGTCAAAACATACTCTTTGAAACTGAAATTCTATCTTCTTTTCTTACTTTACTTCTTCACTTTTCAAAATACTTATTACTTCTAAAAACATACTCTTTGAAACTGAAATTCTATCTTCTTTTCTTACTTTACTTCTTCACTTTTCAAAATACTTATTACTTGTCAAAGCATACTCCTTAAAACTGAAATTCTATCTTCTTTTCTTACTTTACTTCTTCACTTTTAAAAATACTTATTACTTCTAAAAACATACTCTTTGAAACTGAAATTCTATCTTCTTTTCTTACTTTACTTCTTCACTTTTCAAAATACTTATTACTTGTCAAAGCATACTCCTTAAAACTGAAATTCTATCTTCTTTTTTTACTTTACTTCTTCACTTTTAAAAATACTTATTACTTCTAAAAACATACTCTTTGAAACTGAAATTCTATCTTCTTTTTTTACTTTACTTCTTCACTCTTCTAAATACTTATTACTTGTCAAAACATACTCTTTGAAACTGAAATTCTATCTTCTTTTCTTACTTTACTTCTTCACTTTTAAAAATACTTATTACTTCTAAAAACATACTCTTTGAAACTGAAATTCTATCTTCTTTTTTTACTTTACTTCTTCACTTTTCAAAATACTTATTACTTGTCAAAGCATACTCTTTGAAACTGAAATTCTATCTTCTTTTTTTACTTTACTTCTTCACTTTTAAAAATACTTATTACTTCTTAAAACTTACTACTTAAAACTGAAATTCTATCTTCTTTTCTTACTTTACTTCTTCACTTTTCAAAATACTTATTACTTCTTAAAACATACTCTTTGAAACTGAAATTCTATCTTCTTTTTTTACTTTACTTCTTCACTCTTCTAAATACTTATTACTTCTAAAAACATACTCTTTGAAACTGAAATTCTATCTTCTTTTCTTACTTTACTTCTTCACTTTTAAAAATACTTATTACTTGTCAAAGCATACTCTTTGAAACTGAAATTCTATCTTCTTTTCTTACTTTACTTCTTCACTCTTCTAAATACTTATTACTTCTAAAAACATACTCTTTGAAACTGAAATTCTATCTTCTTTTCTTACTTTACTTCTTCACTTTTAAAAATACTTATTACTTCTTAAAACTTACTACTTTAAAACTGAATCTCTATCTTCTTTTCTTACTTTACTTCTTCACTCTTCTAAATACTTATTACTTCTAAAAACATACTCTTTGAAACTGAAATTCTATCTTCTTTTCTTACTTTACTTCTTCACTTTTAAAAATACTTATTACTTCTAAAAACATACTCTTTGAAACTGAAATTCTATCTTCTTTTCTTACTTTACTTCTTCACTTTTAAAAATACTTATTACTTCTAAAAACATACTCTTTGAAACTGAAATTCTATCTTCTTTTCTTACTTTACTTCTTCACTCTTCTAAATACTTATTACTTCTAAAAACATACTCTTTGAAACTGAAATTCTATCTTCTTTTTTTTTACTTTACTTCTTTACTTTTCAAAATACTTATTACTTGTCAAAACATACTCTTTGAAACTGAAATTCTATCTTCTTTTTTTACTTTACTTCTTCACTTTTAAAAATACTTATTACTTCTAAAAACATACTCTTTGAAACTGAAATTCTATCTTCTTTTTTTACTTTACTTCTTCACTTTTAAAAATACTTATTACTTCTAAAAACATACTCTTTGAAACTGAAATTCTATCTTCTTTTCTTACTTTACTTCTTCACTTTTCAAAATACTTATTACTTGTCAAAGCATACTCTTTGAAACTGAAATTCTATCTTCTTTTCTTACTTTACTTCTTCACTTTTAAAAATACTTATTACTTCTAAAAACATACTCTTTGAAACTGAAATTCTATCTTCTTTTCTTACTTTACTTCTTCACTTTTAAAAATACTTATTACTTCTAAAAACATACTCTTTGAAACTGAAATTCTATCTTCTTTTCTTACTTTACTTCTTCACTTTTAAAAATACTTATTACTTGTCAAAGCATACTCCTTAAAACTGAAATTCTATCTTCTTTTCTTACTTTACTTCTTCACTTTTCAAAATACTTATTACTTGTCAAAACATACTCCTTAAAACTGAAATTCTATCTTCTTTTCTTACTTTACTTCTTCACTTTTAAAAATACTTATTACTTCTAAAAAGCATACTCCTTAAAACTGAAATTCTATCTTCTTTTCTTACGTTACTTCTTCACTTTTCAAAATACTTATTACTTGTCAAAACATACTCTTTGAAACTGAAATTCTATCTTCTTTTCTTACTTTACTTCTTCACTCTTCTAAATACTTATTACTTCTAAAAACATACTCTTTGAAACTGAAATTCTATCTTCTTTTCTTACTTTACTTCTTCACTTTTCAAAATACTTATTACTTGTCAAAGCATACTCCTTAAAACTGAAATTCTATCTTCTTTTTTTACTTTACTTCTTCACTTTTAAAAATACTTATTACTTGTCAAAGCATACTCCTTAAAACTGAAATTCTATCTTCTTTTCTTACTTTACTTCTTCACTTTTAAAAATACTTATTACTTGTCAAAGCATACTCCTTAAAACTGAAATTCTATCTTCTTTTCTTACTTTACTTCTTCACTTTTAAAAATACTTATTACTTCTAAAAACATACTCTTTGAAACTGAAATTCTATCTTCTTTTCTTACTTTACTTCTTCACTTTTCAAAATACTTATTACTTGTCAAAACATACTCTTTGAAACTGAAATTCTATCTTCTTTTTTTACTTTACTTCTTCACTTTTAAAAATACTTATTACTTGTCAAAACATACTCTTTGAAACTGAAATTCTATCTTCTTTTCTTACTTTACTTCTTCACTTTTCAAAATACTTATTACTTGTCAAAGCATACTCCTTAAAACTGAAATTCTATCTTCTTTTCTTACTTTACTTCTTCACTTTTCAAAATACTTATTACTTGTCAAAACATACTCTTTGAAACTGAAATTCTATCTTCTTTTCTTACTTTACTTCTTCACTTTTAAAAATACTTATTACTTCTAAAAACATACTCTTTGAAACTGAAATTCTATCTTCTTTTCTTACTTTACTTCTTCACTTTTCAAAATACTTATTACTTGTCAAAGCATACTCCTTAAAACTGAAATTCTATCTTCTTTTCTTACTTTACTTCTTCACTTTTCAAAATACTTATTACTTGTCAAAGCATACTCCTTAAAACTGAAATTCTATCTTCTTTTCTTACTTTACTTCTTCACTTTTAAAAATACTTATTACTTGTCAAAGCATACTCTTTGAAACTGAAATTCTATCTTCTTTTTTTACTTTACTTCTTCACTTTTAAAAATACTTATTACTTGTCAAAACATACTCCTTAAAACTGAAATTCTATCTTCTTTTCTTACTTTACTTCTTCACTTTTAAAAATACTTATTACTTCTTAAAACATACTCCTTAAAACTGAAATTCTATCTTCTTTTCTTACTTTACTTCTTCACTTTTCAAAATACTTATTACTTCTAAAAACATACTCCTTAAAACTGAAATTCAATCTCTTTTCTTACTTTACTTCTTCACTTTTAAAAATACTTATTACTTCACAAAACATACTCTTTGAAACTGAAATTCTATCTTCTTTTCTTACTTTACTTCTTCACTTTTCAAAATACTTATTACTTGTCAAAACATACTCTTTGAAACTGAAATTCTATCTTCTTTTCTTACTTTACTTCTTCACTTTTCAAAATACTTATTACTTGTCAAAGCATACTCCTTAAAACTGAAATTCTATCTTCTTTTCTTACGTTACTTCTTCACTTTTCAAAATACTTATTACTTCTAAAAACATACTCTTTGAAACTGAAATTCTATCTTCTTTTTTTACTTTACTTCTTCACTCTTCTAAATACTTATTACTTGTCAAAACATACTCTTTGAAACTGAAATTCTATCTTCTTTTTTTACTTTACTTCTTCACTTTTAAAAATACTTATTACTTCTTAAAACTTACTACTTAAAACTGAATCTCTATCTTCTTTTCTTACTTTACTTCTTCACTTTTCAAAATACTTATTACTTGTCAAAACATACTCTTTGAAACTGAAATTCTATCTTCTTTTCTTACTTTACTTCTTCACTTTTAAAAATACTTATTACTTGTCAAAACATACTCTTTGAAACTGAAATTCTATCTTCTTTTCTTACTTTACTTCTTCACTCTTCTAAATACTTATTACTTCTAAAAACATACTCTTTGAAACTGAAATTCTATCTTCTTTTTTTACTTTACTTCTTCACTTTTAAAAATACTTATTACTTCTAAAAACATACTCTTTGAAACTGAAATTCTATCTTCTTTTCTTACTTTACTTCTTCACTTTTCAAAATACTTATTACTTGTCAAAACATACTCTTTGAAACTGAAATTCTATCTTCTTTTCTTACTTTACTTCTTCACTTTTAAAAATACTTATTACTTGTCAAAACATACTCTTTGAAACTGAAATTCTATCTTCTTTTCTTACTTTACTTCTTCACTTTTAAAAATACTTATTACTTCTAAAAACATACTCTTTGAAACTGAAATTCTATCTTCTTTTCTTACTTTACTTCTTCACTTTTAAAAATACTTATTACTTCTAAAAACATACTCTTTGAAACTGAAATTCTATCTTCTTTTCTTACTTTACTTCTTCACTTTTAAAAATACTTATTACTTCTAAAAACATACTCTTTGAAACTGAAATTCTATCTTCTTTTCTTACTTTACTTCTTCACTCTTCTAAATACTTATTACTTCTAAAAACATACTCTTTGAAACTGAAATTCTATCTTCTTTTCTTACTTTACTTCTTCACTTTTCAAAATACTTATTACTTGTCAAAGCATACTCCTTAAAACTGAAATTCTATCTTCTTTTTTTACTTTACTTCTTCACTTTTCAAAATACTTATTACTTGTCAAAGCATACTCCTTAAAACTGAAATTCTATCTTCTTTTCTTACTTTACTTCTTCACTTTTCAAAATACTTATTACTTGTCAAAGCATACTCCTTAAAACTGAAATTCTATCTTCTTTTCTTACTTTACTTCTTCACTTTTAAAAATACTTATTACTTGTCAAAACATACTCTTTGAAACTGAAATTCTATCTTCTTTTCTTACTTTACTTCTTCACTTTTAAAAATACTTATTACTTGTCAAAACAT